>CATQFL010000096.1:7500-29650 GCA_956483635.1 Panzeria rudis | reverse complement strand
TCATAATCAGCAGATGAAAATACATAAGGATTACATATTTTTAATGAAACGAAAAAAAAAACAACTGTTCCGCTTTGTAATCAATATAAGAAGTCGATTTCATTAAAAAATCAATTAAGAATTTCAAAATAAATATTTTACCTGTACATCTAACTCAATGCGTTGATTTTTATGAGCTAATTGCTTTATGTAAGATATTTCTCTTTTAAAGAAATCGACAGCTAACACTTCATTGCTATATGTGCCAATAGTGCGGGGTCCAAAGTTTGTTAAAATCTTCAAATCTTTCCAGGCTCTTTCGGCAATAAATAAATGTGGATTATGAAGGAGATCAGTATTACCTAAAGCTTTTGGCAAATGTTCATGTAAATTATACCGACAGCCACATCCCAATAGTATTAGCGCTGCAAGTACCACAAAGCTCCATCCGTCCCATATATGATGAACATTACGTTTGCTATACACTTTTTAAAGAAAGTATTATGTTAAATTAATATGAAAAATATATGTACATACATAAGAATGTATATTTAGGGTTCATAAAAAGAAAAGTTTTTTTGCTATCATCTCAAAAGCTTCTAGCAGGTATAAAAAAGCTCTTCCACACGATCAGCTCCATATTTTGATCCTAAGGGAAGCTCAACGACTTTCAGTTGTTCCATATAAATTACACGTAAAAAATTTTTGTTAGTATTTTTTCAAATAAAACTACGAAAATTTTGTTTACAATGTAAAAATATCACAAATTTATATGTATGTATTTGTTCTTATACAATATTTTCAGATGACGTCTTTTTATATTTTTCAGAATTTGCTGTTTTGCAAAAATAAATAAAAAACGTAACAAAAGTGACAGCCGATTACTTGGCAATAATTTCTCGAGCTATTAGCAGAACAATCAGTGCGGAATGGATTGCCACTTTTGGCAATCTGCGGTCCACACGTCGCAAATTTTATTAAGCAATCAAATTTGACGTTCGTCGCAATAAATATTGCTACGTTGAGACCACACGTTGACATGAGTGGCAATCTATTGCGCAATGATCGCCCTGCTGATTGCTCGAGCAATTATTGCCAAGCAATCTGCTGTCACTTTTGCTATGTGTTTTATTTATTTTTGCAACAGCAAATTCGGCTAAAGTATAAAAACACGTCATCTGAATATATAATATAAGAACAAATACATACATATAAATTTGTCATATTTTATATTGGAATTATATATTTTACGCACTACCTGACCCATAAATGTGCAAAATTTGTGTACAAAATTGCTATACATGTTCTTCTCCTCAAGCAAGAGGCAAAAAAATAAAATTATTCTACCGAAGTGTTGGCTTGTGCTCAGCAAAAAATATTGATACGTGAAGACACAGTCTAAAGAGCAATTATTGCCAAGCAATCCGCTGTCACTTTTGTTATGTTTTAATTTATTTTCGCATAACAGTGAATTCGGGCAAAATATAAAAAGACGTCATCTGAAAATATTATAGAACAACAAATAATATAAATTTTGTCATATTTTTACATTGGCATTATATATTTTACGCACTACCTTACACATAAATGTGTAAAATTTGTGGAAAAATTGCTACGTGTTCTCCGCCTCAAGGAAGAATTAAAACAATTTTATTATTCTGCCGACGTTTTTGCTTATGCTCAGCAATAAATTTTCCTACGTGAATACGCAGCGTGAGATGCTAAGGCATTTCCAAAGACTATCATATTTGTTAAAATTTTTTACATTTTATTTATATATGTATGTACAGACATCATTTTAAGAGGTAAAATTTTTATATATTTTCCTAAATAAGGAATAAATTAAGTAAAGTGTGACTTTGGCCCGCACACGAAGGGTTCCGTACGAATACACACACATATGTATATCCTTTTTTCGTTTTTGCCCTTTTTTCATTCTGGCAATTTTTTTGTTTTGCTTTCTGTTTAATTTTAGTTTTTTGATTTTTTAGATTTTTGGTTTTTTGCATTTTTTTTGTTTTGGCGATTTTTTGGTTTTGGCGTTTTTTTAACATTTTTTTGTTTTAACTTTTTTTTTCTTTTTCCCGATATTTTTAGTTTTAGCGAATTATTTAAATTTTTTGGCGCTTTTTTCAGTTTTGGCGCTTTTTTCGGTTTTGGGGATTTTTTTCGGTTTTTGGTGATTTTTTTAGTTTTAGTGATTTTTTTTTTTGTTTTGACACTTTTTTTCGTTTTGATGAATTTTTTTGGTTTTGCCAATTTTTTTAGTTTTGGCACTTTTTTGTTGCTTTGGCGCTTTTTTTCGTTTTGGCGATTTTTTTTCACTTTTGGCGATTTTTTCGTTTTTTTATGATATTTTTAGTTATAGCGATTTTTTTAGGTTTTAGTGTTTTTTGAAAATTTGAAGATACAGCAGATTTTCTGATTTACATAGTAAAGTTACATAACTGATGGAACACCATTTAATTGTTATTGTTCTTAATATCAGTGTTAATTGGTGTAGTCTATTCTACAGAATACCCGAATTAATACTAACTTTGGAAATTTAAGGTATCTATATATGAGTAGTCCACTTGCAAACACCGCTATGTTAATATCGATTAAAACTTCAAATCGATTAAAACTTCAAACAACAAATAAAATGGCGGCTTTTAGCGAATTTTTATTTTTTTCAACTTAGCGGTGTTTGCAAGTGGACTACTCATATGTGTCTGTAAATTACATTGGCATTTAAAAAATTTTCGTTGCTCGCTTTAGAACACCCTTTAAATTTAACTGTCATATATTTGTTGTTGTAGCGGCCAAAGTTTTACATATTCTGTGAAAATTTCAGGTCCGTAGGTCTTACGGCTCCCGAGAAAACAGCCTGTGACAGACAGACGGACAGCGTAGCGAACGGAACCCTAAAAAAGGATAGGCTAATATATTTTTACAATTTTAATGGCCATATATTTTCCACAAAAAGCCTCTCACATGATTTTTTTGTAACCTTAAAAGGTAAAAAGCTATCAGACATTGAGTACTAGCAATTACAATTACTGAATGCAAATACTTCATAACTTATGCCCGCGTGTTGTTCGATTCTCTATTAAATTTTAACAATAGTTGTCATTGTTAAAAAATTTAACAAGCAAATTGTCGATTTTGCTACTCTGTAACATTTTTAACAATATTTGCTCTTGTTTAACTAAAATTGTTAAAAGATACAGAATTTCACTACTGGTTGCTAGTATTCAAAGTCTGATAACTTTTTACCGGTACAGTTTACAAAAAATCATGCAAGAATATGCTCTAAAAAAATGTTTAGTAGTTTTATTTGAAAAATACAAAAATGTTTATTTGTAATTTATATGGAAAAACTTGTAATTAGGGATGTAACGATAAGCCTTTTTCCAATACTCAAAAAAAATTTGAATTCCATTTAAAATTAACAAAACTCAAGTAGAGTAGTTTTTTATTATACAAAATTACAGTGTAAGATATTATTAATATTTAAAATTAATATTAATAAGATTTAAAAAAGAACGAATTGAATTTGAATTCATGTTAAATTAACAAAAAATAAATTATCGGCCCTGTTCGAGTAAATTCTCGTTTTCAAACGAATTAAAATTCTTGGTGTTCTCTAAACCGAGTTCACATAGATATGTTTTTATAAAAATTTTTTCTAAAAAATAACTTTTAAAATACTATCAATATGACTCATATATACTGCAAATATTACCAAAAATATATTTGATGAAATAAAACAAATTATTATTGAATATTTCTATTTTTACTATTTTGCTCTTGCACATATCTATCCCTATTTTCGATTTAATCGTAACCGACATGTTGTTAAATGTTAACTTTTTTATTGAGCTTATAATTTTATGATCCGACACACATTTTAGAATTGTCAAAATGCAAACATTTTTTGATAACTTTAAAAATACAGGTTGTAAAATTTTATCCTAAGCGACAATTTACATATGTATAAAAAACATATGTATGAATATAATACGAAGAAACTCCCAAAAACTGTAATTTTTGTCGCTTACGACTAAATCAAAAATAGGTCTCGATGTATGGAACATCCTTTATAATGTTTTTTAAATATTTTTAACATATAAAAATTTTATTTCTACTTAAATTCTACGGAAGTAAGCGACTGATTTACAGAACACCAAATTAAAAACTATTCGGTTTTGTTAAAAAGAACTTTGAAAAAGTTTAAGAAGTATCGTCGTACCGACAGTAAAATATCGCAGATACCGATATATCGGTAAACCTGAAGTATCGCCGATACATCGTATCAGTATCGGGTACATCCCTAGTTTTAATATATATACATATATTAGTGCAATAATCGCGTAAGCAACACAATAAAAATACTAAATAAATTAAGTTGCACTTTCGATAAAGTTTGGATTGTATAGTTTTCGTAATTTTCCGCTTTAAATACACTACCCAAGTATTTGGGAAACACTAAAATTTATACTAAATCTCTCTAGTAAACAAAGCTTTAGAATAAACAAATTTTTCAAATCTTTTAGCTTACACGTCTACTGCACTAATCCCTTTATTCTATGGTCAGAAGCAATAATCGCATAAATCGAAAAACATAGTCTCGAGAAAAATACCATTTTATATTTGGAAGCGTTCTTGAAAACTCGCAATGCTATGGTAAAAAATGGCTTTGAAAGTTGCATTATTTTAGGAGATAATCAATAAAGCGATAGTTAATATGTTTACAGAAAATGTAAAGTATGTAAAGGTGAATATTCGGGAATGTCTCAGAATCCAAGTCGGTTTTCCTGATTATCGGTTTTGCGAACCAATATTGGCTTCATTTGGTGTCATGAAACCAACTCGGTTTTGTTATTTTCGAAGGCAAATAAAACCGATACTCGAATCAGCTGTAGTTTACAGCTGTATACTTGTTTATAATTTTAATTGTGCATTTTTTAAAAAATATAAAGTGTATTCATTGAAAATATTAAAAATTAGTAGCCCAATTCACAATCTTGTGCAAATGGTGTTACATCGTAGCATTTGCAAATTGGTATAGTATATTGATACTAACCACTTCGCAATTGTCCATTTGGCAAATGGAACGATGCAAGACCATTTGCACAAGATTGTGAATTGAGCTAGTGTGTTTTTTAAATAATAAAAGAAATACATAAATTACTATAAAAAGAACGCACGGTGTCATGGGACACTGGGTAGGAACGTAGTTCCTTACGTTTCACTTACTTTAGAAATTGTATTTTCACTATCTCTGAACGGTGGGAATTATTATTGTCGAGATAACAAATTATCTCTCAATGGTGGCAAGAAAAAGTTTCTTTCTTTTCAGAAAAATATAATTTTATTTGTACAAATCAGGTAAGTATGTATGTCTGTTTTAAAAAAGAGGGAGCGTGGTAGGTTCAATATTGTTAATGTCAAAGAGGATGAAATTTCCTCCTACCTATCCTCGTGGTCCTATTTAAAACAATTATAGCATATTTCTTCTTTTACACTCCGATCTATCTATGTTTTCATCAAAATCAGTTAGATAGTTTCAAAGAGAGAGAAATTGCCCCCACTGCTCGTGCTCCTATTTGTAAAATAATGAATAGCCTATGTACTTTTCTAGATGCAATTCTATCTATGTTTTGAATTTAATCAAAATTTTATAGATAGTTTCAAAGAGGAATAAATTTCCCCTAACACCCCTCCTGTTCCTATTTTTTAAAAAGTGTATAGCCTATGTGCTTTTCTAGACTCAGATCTATCTATGCTTTGAATTGTATCAAAATCGGATAAATAGTTTCAAAGAGGAAGAAATCTGCCCTACCTCCCCTCGGGGTCCTATTTTTGACAAAATGTACAGCCTCTGTCTTGTTTAAGATTCAGATCTATCTATGTTTTAAATGTCATCAAAATCGGATAGATACACTAGTTTCAAAGCGGAAGAAATTTCACCTATCTTCCCTGGTTGTCCTATTTTTGAAAAAGAAATTATAACTGTCTTCTTTTAGGCTCAGATCTAGCTATGTTTTGAATTTCATCTAAATCGAATAGATAGTTTCAAAGATGACGAAATATTCACCTACCTCCCCTCGTGGTCCTGCTTTTTAAAAAATTTATAGCCTATGTCTTCTTTTAGACTCGGATGTATCTATGTTTTGAATTTCATCTAAATCGGATAGATAGTCCCAAAGATGACGAAATTTCCTCTATTTACCTTCGTGATCCTATTTTTGCAAAAATGTATAGCCAATTTCTTCTTTTAGACTCAGATCTATCTATCTATGTTTTGAATTTCATCAAAATCGATTGGATAGTTTCTGAGAGGTAGGAATGTGGGAGCTGCCGCGCCCACTAATTTTTGTCGGACTATTTTCTCTAAGACAAAGCATAAAATCAATGGAGTAACTCCTACAAAATTTTAGGTGTTTTACCGCATTAGTTCCCATGATATGTCAAAATATATATTTGCTATATATGGGGGGTGCCACCCACTTGCCAACTCCTTAATAATATCTCTTCAAAAACATTATAAAAAGAGTATCTCACACAAATTTTAACGTCTTTAGCTGCATTAGTTCCATAAATATCCTAAAATTTAATTTATTCAATATGGGAAGTGCCACGCCCACTTATAATATTTCAAAATTGTATAGCCAATTGTTCTTTCCAGATCATTAGTAATTTACTGTGAAAATTTCAGCAAGATCGGTTCACTGGCTTATGAGTACATAGCTTTCAAACATACAAACAAACAAACAGCTATTCACTTTTATATATACAGTTAGTCAAACAATTCTTTTCAAAATATAAATATTTTAAAACACTTAGTACTTTTAAGGATTTGTATAAAAAAATATTAGGATTTAAAAAAAATTATCAGTACGTTTAATTATTTGTTTATATTCAACCTAACTATAAAAAAGATGAAAGTGGTTTTAAGACCTGCCGTAAGAAAAAGACGAAATTAAAAAAAATCAGCTAAAGTGGTGTCAAAAAACTGTTTTCAAATTCCCTAAACAACATTTTTATAAGTAAAAATTTTTGCGAAATTGGCAATACTTGCCGCAGATTGACAACCGTTAGCTTTGTATAATTTGTGTATACATACAACGATAAAACAACAAACTAAAATTGTTGATATTTCGAGGTTTGGTGATAAAAAAAAACGATTGGAGGTATGCCTGGTAAACGGACGGATTCCAAAACGATTCAATTAGTTTACTATCACTATTACAAGGGCAAATCTCCTAAAGAATTGTCTGAAATGTTTCAACTGCAATTGAGAACTGTTTATAACATTGTAACACGTGCCGAGAAGGAAGAAAGATTAGAGTTGAAAAAGTCAAGTGGAAGAAAAAAGACACTTACTCGACGTGCTGGAAGTAAAATAATAAGAGAAATCGAAAAAAATCCCCAAACAAGCACGAGAAAGCTAGCAGCGGACATAAAAAATGAATGTGGTATATCAGTGTCGCATGAAACCGTTAGAAAAATTCTAAACAAAAAAAATATTCATCACGTATAGCTAGAAAGAAGCCACTACTTTCCACTAAAAATATAGAGAAACGATTAAATTTTGCCAATAACCACATTTCTTATCCAATTGAGTATTGGAATAGCGTAATTTTTTGTGACGAAACAAAAATAATGCTCTATAGTCACGATGGACCAAACAGGGTCTGGAGGAAACCTTTAACTGCTCTTGAAAGCAAAAATATTATACCTACCGTCAAATTTGGTAAACTCTCCGTTATGGTGTGGGGTTGCATTTCAAGCAAGGGAGTTAGAGAAATTAGAATTTTGGAAGAAATTATGACCAAGGAAGTATACCTAAGCATATTGAAAGGGGAATTAACAAAAAGTGCCCAGAAGTTTGGATTTTTTGACCCAGAAAATACTGAAAAGCTAAAATACAAACTCTACTAGGACAACGATCCGAAACATAAGTCATATTTATGTCGGTATTGGCTACTTTATAACTGCAATAAGGTAATTGATACACCTGCCTAAAGCCCGGATCTGAATCCAATAGAGAATGTATGGAGTTTTCTAATAAGATTTATTAAAGAGGAATGGGTACGAATCCCGCTGGTTTACGACATTCCGAAGCTGATATAATCAATGTCAAGCAGATTGCAAGCAGTGATTGATGCCCGTGGTAAACATACAAAATATTAGTAAAAAATGATAACGAAATGTAATACACTAAAATATCTGAAAATCCATAAAAATTGTTGAAAAGAATTGTTTGACACTTTTGAGAGGTGGTTTATTTTCTTTTTCCTTATTTTGTTCCCTACTTTAATATGAATTTTCTAGTTTTCTCTTATATTATATCTTTAAATGAAATGCAGAACATGAAATAAACGCAATATCAACAAAAATAAATAAGTTTTTCCTTTTATTTAATTGCTAACTATAATATTATATTTATTTTTAACTTTGAAAAGAACTGTTTGACAAACTGTATATATATATATATATATATATATATATATATATATATATATATATATATATATATATATATATATACAGTTTGTCAAACAGTTCTTTTCAAAGTTAAAAATAAATAAAATATTATAGTTAGCAATTAAATAAAAGGAAAAAGTTATTTATTTTTGTTGATATTGCGTTTATTTCATGTTCTGCATTTCATGTAAAGATATAATATAAGAGAAAACTAGAAAATTCATATTAAAGTAGGGAACAAAATAAGGAAAAAGAAAATAAACCACCTCTCAAAAGTGTCAAACAATTCTTTTCAAAAATTTTGATGGATTTTCAGATATTTTAGTGTATTACATTTCGTTATCATTTTTTACTAATATTTTGTATGTTTGCCACGGGCATCAATCACTGCTTGCAATCTGCTTGACATTGATTATATCAGCTTCGGAATGTCGTAAACCAGCGGGATTCGTACCCATTCGTCTTTAATAAATCTTATTAGTTCATTCTTATTTTTTGGGCTTCTTTTTGCTACCATTTTCTTTAGAAAACTCCATACATTCTCTATTGGATTCAGATCCGGGCTTTGGGCAGGTGTATCAATTACCTTATTGCAGTTATAAAGTAGCCAAGACCGACATAAATGTGACTTATGTTTCGGATCGTTGTCCTAGTAGAGTTTGTATTTTAGCTTTTCAGTATTTTCTGGGTCAAAAAATCCAAAATTCTGGGCACTTTTTGTTAATTCCCCTTTCAATATGCTTAGGTATACTTCCTTGGTCATAATTTCTTCCAAAATTCTAATTTCTCCAACTCCCTTGCTTGAAATGCAACCCCACACCATAACGGAGAGTTTACCAAATTTGACGGTAGGTATAATATTTTTGCTTTCAAGAGCAGTTAAAGGTTTCCTCCAGACCCTGTTTGGTCCATCGTGACTATAGAGCATTATTTTTGTTTCGTCACAAAAAATTACGCTATTCCAATACTCAATTGGATAAGAAATGTGGTTATTGGCAAAATTTAATCGTTTCTCTATATTTTTAGTGGAAAGTAGTGGCTTCTTTCTAGCTATACGTGATGAATATTTTTTTTTGTTTAGAAATTTTCTAACGGTTTCATGCGACACTGATATACCACATTCATTTTTTATGTCCGCTGCTAGCTTTCTCGTGCTTGTTTGGGGATTTTTTTCGATTTCTCTTATTATTTTACTTCCAGCACGTCGAGTAAGTGTCTTTTTCTTCCACTTGACTTTTTCAACTCTAATCTTTCTTCCTTCTCGGCACGTGTTACAATGTTATAAACAGTTCTCAATTGCAGTTGAAACATTTCAGACAATTCTTTAGGAGATTTGCCCTTGTAATAGTGATAGTAAACTAATTGAATCGTTTTGGAATCCGTCCGTTTACCAGGCATACCTCCAATCGTTTTTTTTTATCACCAAACCTCGAAATATCAACAATTTTAGTTTGTTGTTTTATCGTTGTATGTATACACAAATTATACAAAGCTAACGGTTGTCAATCTGCGGCAAGTATTGCCAATTTCGCAAAAATTTTTACTTATAAAAATGTTGTTTAGGGAATTTGAAAACAATTTTTTGGCACCACTTTAGTTGATTTTTTTTAATGTCGTCTTTTTCTTACGGCAGGTCTTAAAACCACTTTCATCTTTTTTATAGTTAGGTTGAATATAAACAAATAATTAAACGTACTGATAATTTTTTTTAAATAATAATATTTTTTTATACAAATCCTTAAAAGTACTAAGTGTTTTAAAATATTTATATTTTGAAAAGAATTGTTTGACTAACTGTATATATAAAAGTGAATAGCTGTTTGTTTGTTTGTATGTTTGAAAGCTATGTACTCATAAGCCAGTGAACCGATCTTGCTGAAATTTTCACAGTAAATTACTAATGATCTGGAAAGAACAATTGGCTATACAATTTTGAAATATTATAAGTGGGCGTGGCACTTCCCATATTGAATAAATTAAATTTTAGGATATTTATGGAACTAATGCAGCTAAAGACGTTAAAATTTGTGTGAGATACTCTTTTTATAATGTTTTTGAAGAGATATTATTAAGGAGTTGGCAAGTGGGTGGCACCCCCCATATATAGCAAATATATATTTTGACATATCATGGGAACTAATGCGGTAAAACACCTAAAATTTTGTAGGAGTTACTCCATTGATTTTATGCTTTGTCTTAGAGAAAATAGTCCGACAAAAATTAGTGGGCGCGGCAGCTCCCACATTCCTACCTCTCAGAAACTATCCAATCGATTTTGATGAAATTCAAAACATAGATAGATAGATCTGAGTCTAAAAGAAGAAATTGGCTATACATTTTTGCAAAAATAGGATCACGAAGGTAAATAGAGGAAATTTCGTCATCTTTGGGACTATCTATCCGATTTAGATGAAATTCAAAACATAGATACATCCGAGTCTAAAAGAAGACATAGGCTATAAATTTTTTAAAAAGCAGGACCACGAGGGGAGGTAGGTGAATATTTCGTCATCTTTGAAACTATCTATTCGATTTAGATGAAATTCAAAACATAGCTAGATCTGAGCCTAAAAGAAGACAGTTATAATTTCTTTTTCAAAAATAGGACAACCAGGGAAGATAGGTGAAATTTCTTCCGCTTTGAAACTAGTGTATCTATCCGATTTTGATGACATTTAAAACATAGATAGATCTGAATCTTAAACAAGACAGAGGCTGTACATTTTGTCAAAAATAGGACCCCGAGGGGAGGTAGGGCAGATTTCTTCCTCTTTGAAACTATTTATCCGATTTTGATACAATTCAAAGCATAGATAGATCTGAGTCTAGAAAAGCACATAGGCTATACACTTTTTAAAAAATAGGAACAGGAGGGGTGTTAGGGGAAATTTATTCCTCTTTGAAACTATCTATAAAATTTTGATTAAATTCAAAACATAGATAGAATTGAATCTAGAAAAGTACATAGGCTATTCATTATTTTACAAATAGGAGCACGAGCAGTGGGGGCAATTTCTCTCTCTTTGAAACTATCTAACTGATTTTGATGAAATTCAAAACATAGATAGATCGGAGTGTAAAAGAAGAAATATGCTATAATTGTTTTAAATAGGACCACGAGGATAGGTAGGAGGAAATTTCATCCTCTTTGACATTAACAATATTGAACCTACCACGCTCCCTCTTTTTTAAAACAGATTTGTGTTGTGCCGTAATTATTAATTATTTATTTATTTATTTAAATGACTACATATTTATATTGTGATGTCCAGTTTTTATTTTACATATATATTTTATACTTATCCAATGTTGTGATGTCCAGTTTTTATTATATAAAGTTTTATAATCAGTATGAAATATAACAAAATAGTAAGTTTCGCATACACACACGTACATATAATATACAATGTATTAGTAACATTAATCAATTTATTTATCAGATTTTAAAATAAAGAAAAGCTCCTGAAGAAGTTGGAAAAAAGGCAACGAAACGTCGAGCAGACGTGATATATTCACATACAAAAATTATATTTGTTTTATTAATTAAGACAAAGTGACCAAAATCAGCCTAAGGTAATCCCTATCAAATACTATAACAAATCGTTGGTCAAAACCAAATAGATCACTCATAATTGTACCGGTAGGCCTGCCGAAAGTAAAGCAAATTAAAGGAACTACATTAAAGTAAAAAATCTGAACAAAATAGTCAAGATGCAAAACTTTTTTCAATACATAAGTGCACAATATAACACAAGGACGAGCAGTTTACTCAAAGAATACAGTAGAGAAGTGGAAAGATTAGCAAGACAATCAGAGAGATTGAAATTTTTACAAGACTGCAGACGATTTGGTATAAAACCAACACATATATTAAACTCAACGTATCAACTCAGAAAATTGTTCACAACAAAAACGGCGTTGAAGAAATTAAAAGAAATAGAGACAAACTTGCAGACAAAACTTTTGAATACAGAAATAAAAGAGACATATAGTACAACAACACTAATAAAGAAAAATATTGACAAAATAAACAGACAATTATCAAGTACACTGGAAGAAAATGAATGGTTAAAAAAGAACAATGGGACAAATTTTATAATATTAAACGAAAAATAAACATGACACATTTATCAAAAATCAACCAATTGAGAAAAAATACTTTTAAAAAACTAAATTTGGTGTACAAAGAGGAGTGGTTTATAAACAGGACGAATGTTGAATTTAATATGGAAAATAAATGGTTGCTATCACTAGGAAACAAATTCGCGTTACCAATAAATAAGAAAAACTTTAAAGCAATACCACTTATTGCCGACATGGAACAATGGGTACAAAATATAAAAGATGACACGGAGAAAGAAATAAAAAGATCAAAAATAGCAAATAGAATTTTAAATTATAAAAGAAACTACAGAAACAATGAAAGGGAGAAATTCATGATTGGCATTTATGAAGAGACTAGATATATCATTAATAGAAATAAGGACAATATTTTAATAACATTAGCGGATAAAGGTAATAAGACTGTGGTTATGTACAGAGATGACTATTGTAGCAAGATGTCAGCACTTTTGAACGATAAAAATACATACAAATCAATAAGAGAAGATCCCACTGATAAGTTACAACGCAAAAATAACGATGTAATCACACAACTAATGAAAAATGGACAGATTTCAAAATATGAAAAAACATTAATGACAACCTATACAGCTGCAGCTCCGGAACTATATGGACTACCGAAAATCCACAAGGAAAATATGCCCTTACGACCAATATCTTCATCACTAAAACTGCCATGCTATCAGTTATCAAAATTCATAGGACGCATTTTAAAAAATTTAATTTCCCCAATATACAACATAAAGAATTCAACACAACTAAAAGAAAAACTAGATAATGTAAAAATGGAAAAGGATGACATTATAGTCTCATTTGACGTCGTATCACTGTTTACGAATATACCAACCCACTTAGCAATAAAAAACATACTTTCAAAATGGGAGACCATCAAAAATCATACAAATATACCTAGGCAACAGTTCTTAAAGATATTAAAATTTTTCTTAAACGACAACAACTATTTCACCTACAACGGGAAATTCTACCACCAAACCAATGGTATGCCCATGGGTAATCCATTATCACCGACAATTGCGGATATAGTACTTGATACTCTCTTAGACGAAGTGATTGATGAGCTAACAAAAAACAACGTGAAAATAAAATATATATCAAAATACGTTGACGACCTCTTTGCAGTGATAAATCATAAGGATGAAGGCATAATTTTAGAACTATTGAATAAGTATCACAACAAGCTACAATTTACAATGGAGGAAGAAAGTAACATGGAACTTCCCTACCTTGACATGAAAATTATCAAAAACAACGATAAATTAATAACGAACTGGTACACAATAGCGACATCTTCAGGACGAATAATAAATTATTATTCTACAAAACCAATGAGAATGAAATTAAATACAGCTACAAATCTTATACAAAAAGTAATGAATTTAAGTCATGAGAAATTTAAAACGGAAAATATAAGAAAACTTAAAATAATACTAACAAACAATAATTATCCGATGAAGCTCATAAATAAATTAATAAATAAAACACTTACTGACAATAGAAAGGCTAGTCAAAAAATTGAAGATACGATTTTCTGCAGTGTACCATATGTGCCAAAGCTTACAGAAAGCAGACTTTTACAAAAGATCATAAATGACAACAAAACAAAAATAGCGCACAAATCCAACCATACCACTAGACATTTGTTCACACGCAAAAAAACAAAAATAAATAAAATGAAAATCGACAGTGTTGTTTACGAATTAAAATGTGATGGTAATGATAGAGAACAATGCAACAAAATATACGTGGGTACAACAAAAAGAAGACTTGAAACCAGAATAGCTGAACATACAGCTGATGTAGAAAAGGGACGAGAAAGTACTGCTCTATCTCAGCACGTAAAAAAGAGTGGACATAATATATGCTTTGAGAACGTCAAAATTTTAGACAGAGAAACAAAACACAATAAACGATACACACTGGAAAGTCTAAGAATACAAGAGCGGATTAAAAAAACAATGAATACAAAAGAAGACAAAGACAACATTAAATTGCAATATTCAATTGCTATCCTTTCTGATTAGTCTGTGATAAACAATTGAACTGTGATAATTTGTGTTGTGCCGTAATTACTTAATTATTTATTTATTTATTTAAATGACTACATATTTATATTGTGATGTTCAGTTTTTATTTTACATATATATTTTATACTTATCCAATGTTGTGATGTCCAGTTTTTATTATATAAAGTTTTATAAACAGTATGAAATATAACAAAATAGTAAGTTTCGCATACACACACGTACATATAATATACAATGTATTAGTAACATTAATCAATTTATTTATCAGAATTTAAAATAAAGAAAAGCTCCTGAAGAAGTTGGAAAAAAGCCAACGAAACGTCGAGCAGATGTGATATATTCACATACAAAAATTATATTTGTTTTATTAATTAAGACAAAGTGACCAAAATCAGCCTAAGGTAACCCCTATCAAATGCTATAACAAATCGTTGGTCAAAACCAAATAGATCACTCAAAACCGAATAGTTTTTAATTTGGTGTTCTGTAAATCATTCGCTTACTTCCGTAGAATTTAAGTAGAAATAAAATTTTTATATGTTAAAAATATTTAAAAAACATTATAAAGGATGTTGCATACATCGAGACCTATTTTTGATTTAGTCGTAAGCGACAAAAATTACAGTTTTTGGGAGTTTCTTCGTATTATATTCATACATATGTTTTTTATACATATGTAAATTGTCGCTTAGGATAAAATTTTACAATCTGTATTTTTAAAGTTATCAAAAAATGTTGGCATTTTGACAATTCTAAAATGTGTGTCGGATCATAAAATTATAAGCTCAATAAAAAAGTTAACATTTAACAACATGTCGGTTACGATTAAATCGAAAATAGGGATCGATATGTGCAAGAGCAAAATAGTAAAAATAGAAATATTCAATAATAATTTGTTTTATTTCATCAAATATATTTTTGGTAATATTTGCAGTATATATGAGTCATATTGATAGTATTTTAAAAGTTATTTTTTAGAAAAAATTTTTATAAAAACATATCTATGTGAACTCGGTTTAGAGAACACCAAGAATTTTAATTCGTTTGAAAACGAGGATTTACTCGAACAGGGCCGATAATTTATTTTTTGTTAATTCAACATGAATTCAAATTCAATTCGTTCTTTTTTAAATCTTATTAATATTAATTTTAAATATTAATAATATCTTACACTGTAATTTTGTATAATAAAAAACTACTCTACTTGAGTTTTGTTAATTTTAAATGGAATGGAATGATTGATGCCCGTGGTAAACATACAAAATATTAGTAAAAAATGATAACGAAATGTAATACACTAAAATATCTGAAAATCCATCAACATTTTTGAAAAGAATTGTTTGACACTTTTGAGAGGTGCTTTATTTTCTTTTTCCTTATTTTGTTCCCTACTTTAATATGAATTTTCTAGTTTTCTCTTATATCAACAAAAATAAATAAGTTTTTCCTTTTATTTAATTGCTAACTATAATATTTTATTTATTTTTAACTTTGAAAAGAACTGTTTGACAAACAGTATATATATATATATATATATATATATATATATATATATATATATATATATATATATATATATATATATATATATATATATATATATATATATATATATATATATATATATATATATATATACATAAATGTTAGTTGGCTGAAACAGCTTCAGCTATCACTGCCACGAACCACTTATCCAAGTTACAAATGAAAAGCTAAAAAATCCTAAAAGTATTCAACACCATTATGCCAGTATTATTCTAACCAGTATTCGCCAGTATTTTTTCATTTTCAAAAAATTTTTGTTTTACCCCCCAAGCAATGATTCTTGTTATTCAAAACATTGATGTGCATGGCGCGCCATAAGGAACTTACATTCCAAAAATAAAAAAATAAATGAAATGTGTAATAATTTGGCAATTATTATTAAATCTCTTCTATAGATTTGACTGAGGTGAGGGGAAATTTAGATTAGGGTGCCAATCTATAGTTGAGATAATAATTATAACCGCTCGCAAAGGCAATTATAATTATTGGGGTTAAGGAAAATGGAAAGAAATTTATTAATTTCTTTTATCTAAGGCGATATTAATTAAGGTATGGGATGCTCACCTTTCTTTTCAGGGTAACCAGTAAAAAAGGATATGGAATTTGTTTTCTTCTTAAGGGTTTATTTACAATAAGGTAAGTAAATAATTTTATAATAAATGTAGTAATTTTTACAGTAGGTATTATTTCAATTCCGATTAATTTAGGTAAGTATTTAGGTATAAATATTTTGTGAGCAAAATATAGTGAACTTCTTGATGGTTGACTCGTAAGTAATTTACAATGTAAAACTTAAAAGAACTTCGGTTGTTCTAAAGCAAACCGATTCAAAAGTAAAGCTACAATTCTTGTTTTATGTTCTAAATTTTAGGTCTGCCAAATTATAAACAAATATATTCTATGTTTTTAATTCATTTCAAAAAAGCTATTAATAATTTGGGTTACGTTAATTCAAAAGATACATTTCAGCTATATTGTAATGTAGTGTCAAATCTTAATTGGACAAAATGAGTACTGCTGTTGTTGCATATTTGCTTATAAAGGGAGAGGGTTAAGCAAACGTGAAAAGAAGTATTTTGCGAGATTGCAACAATCCTCTGAGCAACCGGAGACAACGTAAGTGCATTTGTTATATGTATGTACTGTGCGTCCACATTTAAAGCTGCTTTGCGATTCCTAGGTTATTGCCGGTTAAACAAAGAAGCTTTACGTGTGGCGCTAGACAATAAAAGAACACCTCTCTCATTATAAGATTCCGCCATTGCCGCAACTTTCAGCTTCGTTGACAGTTTAGCTAAAAGGTCCTGTTGGGAACGATTCTGGGATGTTTTAGATGATACGCTCAATGTTATGGAGTGGTGGCTTACTTTTATCCATCAACATACATCCCTTTGCGGTGGACCTGCGCCATTTAGTGATTCAGTCAGCTATTGCGAAAGCTTTGTGGATCTGCTAGCAAAGTCTGAATATTTTCAAAAAAAACTCCATAATTATACAGTTTTTGCTGTTATTTGTATGCTTTCTCTTTTTTGAGAATAAAAAATTGTGCATATACATACATATATTTATTAAAATTATTATTTGAGATACTGTCCCAATTGTATTTAAAATAAAGATTTATCTATTGATGGTTAAAGCCCTTATGACACTACATGTTTTCTTAATTTTTTTGTTTTGGAGAACAGTGCAAATATAATATAATAGAAAATTTTACCAGGTGGAAAGAGTTCAGCTATATTAAGATAAATACCAAATTGTCAAAGCTTTTACTAATGGTATCGATATAAAATGAGAATCTGTCAAAAAAAAATTTTTTAATGTTCAACTTAAAATTGACGTTTCAAGCTTGAAACATTAAAGTGTTGCATAGTTAGCGGGTTATTCACGAATTCAGCGATTTAGCGCCACTTCTTTCAACTTATTTTTTCTGTTGGTGTTTTATTATAAATAAAAAGTAGGCAGCACTTAAAGAAAACATTACGTTGTATTTACATTTTGTATAGTTGTTTCTTTCTATCATTTACTGTTTCTTTCTTCAATCCTATAGAAAAACAATGCAAGAAAAATGTAGTGTCATAAGGGCTTAAGCAATGTTTATATCCATTTCATTGGTGCTTTACCAAATCGTCAGTAGACTTCAACCACACTTTTGAATAGTCTCATTCTATGGACAGATTTTCAAAAATCATTTGAGAATTTACAAATAATAAGTTTTTTGAAAATCACAAAAGAATAAAATAATTTATATTAATTACTAGATGTGCCCGCTCGCTTCGCGCGCTTAAAGTGTCTGTAAAATATTATAATATAACGTTTTTTATATATTTCTTAAAGTTCCCGTTGTACAAAATAAACAGTGCTACACACGTTGAAAAAAACAAAAACATCTTTCTAATTTCCCTCAACATTTATATTACTAAAAGAGGGTATATTTTCGTTTTTTTCTATTTTAACTTAGAAATAAGATATTTTATTGCGGTAAAAAGTACCCTATGTTTGAATCAGAACTCTAAAGTACCTCTATATCAGAGACAGCGAGACAGCCAAAGTTCCAAAATTTGGTTTTTTGTTCTCTATATTACTGTTTACGCCACCATAAAAATTTTCAGAAAATATTTCGTGTACAGACACTCCCTTTTTACAGTTTTATTATATGTAGTTATTCTGTTTTTTTGACCTTCGTTTATTAATTTTAGTATCTAGTTTTCAAGCAAAAGGTCTCTTTTTTTATATAAAAAACAATTAACAATAAGAATTGTTTTTTTATAAATTTTAGCATTAATTATTTCCTGACGATGCTACACAAAGGAGTAGCGAAATATTGAAATAAAAATACAATTGTTATTGTTAATTGTTTTTTATATAAAAAAAGAGACCTTTTGCTTGAAAACTAGATACTAAAAGTTTTATTATATGTATAGATGAATCTGTTCTAGGGGCGTGTCTGTACATGAAATATTTTTTGAAAAATTTTATGGGGGCGTAAACAGTAATCGATGTAGAGAACAAAACACCGAATTTTTGTCTGTCTGTCTGTCTGTCCGAACACACTTCGCGGAAAAAAAGTGAATGGATTTTTATGAAATTTGGTATAGAGGTACTTTAAACTCCTGATTCAAACATAGGGTACTTTTTACCGCGATAAAATATCTCATTTCTAAGTTAAAATAGAAAAAACGAAATATACCCTATTTCACTATTCTAAATGTTGTTGGAAATTAGACAGATGTTTTTGTTTTTTATAACGTTGGTAGCACTGCTTATTTTGAATAACGGGAACTTTAAACAATATGTAAAGAACGTTATATTATTATATTTTACATACACCTTAGAGTAATAAAGAGAATTTCAAGCGCGCGAAGCGGGCGGGCACATCTAGTTATACAATAAAAATATTTATAAGGCAAAATGAAAAATAAAATCCAAATTAAAACAATTATTAAATTGGGTTTGGTTTGGTAGTTTTTCAGTTATGCTACTATTTGTAGCGAATTATTTGGCCCGGAAATTTCCATATCGCCATGACTAATTACCACGGACTGAAACCATGAAAAAAATCGGTTCAGGTTCGGGTTAATCAAAATAAAAAGTTCAGGTTCGGTTCAGGGTTCGGGTTCGGGCTTAAAACCAAAATTTAAACGCGCGTAATTATTCTGCTTAATAATAAAATACATAAATAAATTTTACATTAACGTTTATACGTTTAAACACTATCCTGCCTGTTCTGTAAATCGAGTCGCTTTAAAAACGCTCGATTTAGAAAAAGTAAATCCAGTAATAGCAAACTTTTTTCATACTTTTCTGCAATTTCATATTTTTTTAGAGCTTAAAATATCATATCTGAAATTAATTTACTATATACTATTTAAAATACATCAATGACGGGGGGGGGCATTTTTTATTTTTGAAAACCGAGAAATTTACTTGGATTCGGTTTACCGAACAGGGCCGTATATTATTTTTTTAATTTAATTAAATTCAACTTATTTAGCTTTCAAAAAATTTTTTTCAACTTTGTAGCGTACGTACCGCATTGACATAAGAAAATATACTTCAAATAAGAAATTCAGCATGTTCATAGAATCCAATACCGATTGGTTTGGCATCATTTTCTCTACAAAACCGGTTGATTGCGTTTATGAAAACCGTTTGTGCTTGAATTTTGGACATTTCCATTCAGAAACGGAATAAGAAATTCAGCCTGTTCATAGAATCCAATACCGATTGGTTTGGCATCATTTTCTCTACAAAACCGGTTAATTGCGTTTATGAAAACCGTTTGTGCTTGAATTTTGGACGTTTCCGTTCAGAAACGGAATTAATTGTCCATGAATTGGAGTTCAGGAGCCCTTTAATTTATACATATAATAGCTAAAACATATTTTTCCCATCTCCTAATCAATAAAAATACAATTTTGTAAATGATATTCTGAATTTTTAACAAAAATAACCTCTCTTTGAACAAACCAATTTCGTTACGTTTTCATGAACCGATTCACAATTGGAATTGGATTGGAATTGCGTTTCCAATCCAATTCCGTATCGGATTCTATTAAAAGGCTGATGATTAGAAATACCCAGAACAAGAAAAAGCAAAAAATTTTAGCAACCATTCAGCACTTTTAAAAATCGCAAAAAATAGTCAGCTTTCGGGGTGCTGCCACCTGGTATGAATTTGCTTTGGTCATTATTTTATTTTGATTTTGTTTATATTTTTTTTGCATGCAAGAAATGTAATGTTTTTCTTATTCTTCCATTAAATAATTTTTTTATTTATTTTTGAACCAGAACCTTGCTTAATTTTTGGGTTTAACGGGTTCGGGTTCAAAGTCTTTATAAACAGCGAACCTGAACCCGTTTGGGTTCAGGTTCGGGTTAGGTTTCAGTCCCTACTAATTACCAGAGTACGAAAAAATGCAGCGCAGCGCCGCTCTTTTTGCTCTCTTTTGCGCTTTACCCAACGAGCGGAGCCACTTTATTATTGCGCTTACGCCGCGCCAATATTTTCGCAAGCGCAAAAGGAGCATTTTCCGTTGCGCTTTTTGATTGCGCAAAAAGAGCCAAAAGAGCATGATAGTAAAAAATTTTTAAAAGCAATGGGCGTTATTTCCATGGATTTAGTAGTAGTTTTTTATCACCGTATGACACTTTCGGTTTAAGGGCTGGACCGGAAATAGGGTCGGTAGTGCAGTTCATATATCCGATTCCGGTCTGGACCGGAAGTTGGGTTGATGGTGCAGTTCATACTTCCGGTTTAGGGCTGGACCGGAAACGGGGTCGGTAGTGCCGTTCATATTTCCGGTTCCGACCTGGTCCGGGCGCTGTGTCGGTAGTGCAGTTCACATTTCCGGGTCCGGTCCGGAAGTTTAACCCGTCTAGGGTCATCATATTTGTATGGTGTCAAGAATAAAAAAGTAAAGAAGAACGATATAGTGCTACAAATCCAAATTTCTTAAAATTACGTGAATAAACTCAAACTAAGCACTGTTGGCATAAAAAAGAGCATGCGCAATGCGCCGCTCAATATGCGCAATTAGCAGCGCAACGCGCTAGACAAGAAAAATAAATGCGCATTGCGCGAAGAGCGGCGCTAATAAATCAAATACGCTAGCGCTGCGCTAACTAATTGCTCCTTTTTTTCGTTCCGCTCCTTGCGCTTGTGCACATTTTTAATACGCTTGTAAGAAATGCGCAATGAGCAAAAGGAGTGCGCAAATCCGAATTCTGCTAATTACGGCTTTCGCCTAAGGAGCCTCCTCCAAGAGACTCGCGCCGACCTGTACCGTTGTACAGAAAGCCGGAATCCTGAAATTCCTCTCCTGTTTTATTCAAATAAGTTTTGTTTGGTGCTCCACCACGATTTCAAAGTACGCTTTCTTAGAAAGCTAGGTTATGCTATCAAAATAAAGTTTTAGCAACGACATGAAACAGAAACTCGGCACCGTTAACTGACACCAACTTGCTAATCACATGCGGTTGGTGAGACG
>CATQFL010000096.1:0-5000 GCA_956483635.1 Panzeria rudis | reverse complement strand
TCCTTGATTATAAAAACTTTGACACGTTTTTAACGGAAGCGTCTACTAGCCGATCTTTCCTACTCTAGTGTGCCGTTCAGGTGAAGGCTTTATTCAGACTGAAATTATAAAGGGTATTTGAGGAAAGGGGACCTTACTATGAATATTTTTTATCTCCTAGGTATTCCTTTAGCCACCCCGATTTCAAAAAATCCCAAAGTAAAAACTTGTTTTTTCGACTTTTGGCCGCACAAAGGGTTCGCACTGTGCTACGTGATAGTAGTCAATTTGTATATTCTTGCTCCAATAAGTCAAGTTGCTGCTCAATAACGAGAGGTGTTCCACAAGGCTCAATACTTGGTCCATTATTATATGTAATCTATTCTAACGATTTGCCGTCCAGGCTTAACTATTGTGGTGTGCAGATGTACGCGGATGATGTACAGCTCTTCATTAGCTGCCTGCCATCTGATATCAGTGACTGCGTTAGTAAATTAAACCGTGATCTTGATAATGTGTTTAGATTTGCTTTAACGAATTGACTTTGTTTAAATGCGAATAAATCTAAAGCAATAATGATAAGTAGGCCTAACATTGTACATATAGCTTACCGCCAATACGTATTGGTGACTCCTCCATTGAAGTCGTAGAAAATGCCAAAAATCTTGGAGTTATCTTCAACAATAGCCTTACATGGTCTAATCACGTAAATGCTATATGTGGTAAAATCTACAGCATGTTAAGAAATCTTTGGATGTCGCAGTATTTTACGCCAATAGATATTCGCATGCTATTGGCAAAAACATACATTCTCCCCACCTTAATGTATGGATGTGAGCTGTTTTTTAGTTGTGACTCAACAAGCAAAAACAAACTGAAAGGAAAGCCGGTAGTGGAACTTCAAACGATGGAAAAGACCGCTCGAAGTATTTTTTTTAAACTACATAAAAGCTGCAATAATAACAGGAATTAACGAAGATGTTGTATATCGTTTTTACATTATATTGCAAACTATTACATGTGGTCATGCTAGTATTGAAGACAAATTTCGGCAGTATACAGTAAACTTAGCTAAAGACATTGTACAACAATATCCCTGGTATTACATGCCTACATTAGTCCACAAACTTTTAATTCATGTCCCAGAAATAATAAAATATTCCGTATTACCTATCGGCCAAATTCTGCAAAAATGTTTTTAAAATCTATCGCCTGAATTTTGCAAGAAAACATTATCGTCAAAAAACTATGGAGGATGTTTTCAAATGATTTTTAGTAGCATCTGATCCTCAAGTTACCTATTGTCGACAATTGCCTCTGAAACCACGCAAATCTTTGTCTAAAGACTGTATTAATTTGCTAGAACCTCCACCTGTAAATAATCAGAGAGAAGATAAACAACAATATTTTGACAGTTCTTCAGCCTCTGAGACAGATACAGATGTAGACGATTGTGACTTTTACGAGATTTTATTTGCTCATGTTCAATTTGAATAAAAATATAATATAATATTTTGAATTGTTTTATATATGTAACATCGCATTCCACCATTCTAAATTTGTTCGTTTTTAATAAATTTTCAATTATATTCTTTAATAATATCAAAAAAAAAACTTTTAATCAATTAACAAATTAATTAAATTTTTTATAAGTTTTTTTCGTACGACAAGACGCCATATTAGGTCGGCCATTTTGAATTTCCTAACTCTGATAACGGATTCGTAATCAGCGATCCAAAAAACCCCCATATACGAATTTGTGGTAGTACATGTGCCATTAGAAAAATGGCACATGTACTTAAGCTTTTGGCAAAGTATAGTATGTTCAAAGTATCGAACGCTTTAGAATGATCGAGTAAGACCAAAAATTATATGAAGTTACTATCCATTTTCGATCGTAATTCCTCGGTGACATCAATAAGTGTTGAGGCGCAACTGTGTTTGGGTCTGAAACCATATTGCCTTTCAGATAGCAAGGCATTGCTATATATATATATATATATATATATATATATATATATATATATATATATATATATATATATATATATATATATATATATATATATATATATATATATATATATATATATATATATATATATATATATATATATATATATATATATATATATATATATAGATATATATAGACAAACCAATTAAACTCAGAATTCGCCAACATACGAATGCCACAAGCAAATCTGAGCTTTTATGATTCTGTAGATGCCTTTGGTAGTGCAAGCAATACTAATCAACAACAGCCATCATGCCTTCAATTTGTGCATGTTACTCGTGAAGAGGTTCTTAAAGCTATGATAAGTATCAAATCAGATTCAGTGGGTGATGACGGAGTCCACCCGAAATTTATTAAACTAATAATAAGTTATATACTGCCACAGATAACACACTTGGTTAACATAATAATAACCACATCTACTTTTCCATCAATATGGAAAAAAGCTAAATTTATTCCAGTCCCTAAGCCTGATAAGAGCTATCGGCCAATCGCAATACTGCACATATTTGTCAAAAGTTGTTGAACGACTGATCCATATACAGATGGCTGAATATTTGTATAGCAATGCCTTGCTATCTGAAAGGCAATATGGTTTCAGACCCAAACACAGTTGCGCCTCAACACTTATTGATGTCACCGAGGAATTACGATCGAAAATGGATAGTAACTTCATATAATTTTTGGTCTTACTCGATCATTCTAAAGCGTTCGATACTTTGAACATACTATACTTTGCCAAAAGCTTAAGTACATGTGCCATTTTTCTAATGGCACATGTACTACCACAAATTCGTATATGGGGGTTTTTTGGATCGCTGATTACGAATCCGTTATCAGAATTAGGAAATTCAAAATGGCCGACCTAATATGGCGTCTTGTCGTACGAAAAAAACTTATAAAAAATTTAATTAATTTGTTAATTGATTAAAAGTTTTTTTTTGATATTATTAAAGAATATAATTGAAAATTTATTAAAAACGAACAAATTTAGAATGGTGGAATGCGATGTTACATATATAAAACAATTCAAAATATTATATTATATTTTTATTCAAATTGAACATGAGCAAATAAAATCTCGTAAAAGTCACAATCGTCTACATCTGTATCTGTCTCAGAGGCTGAAGAACTGTCAAAATATTGTTGTTTATCTTCTCTCTGATTATTTACAGGTGGAGGTTCTAGCAAATTAATACAGTCTTTAGACAAAGATTTGCGTGGTTTCAGAGGCAATTGTCGACAACAGGTAACTTGAGGATCAGATGCTACTAAAAATCATTTGAAAACATCCTCCATAGTTTTTTGACGTTAATGTTTTCTTGCAAAATTCAGGCGATAGATTTTAAAAAAATTATTGCAGAATTTGGCCGATAGGTAATACGGAATATTTTATTATTTCAGGGACATGAATTAAAAGTTTGTGGACTAATGTAGGCATGTAATACCAGGGATATTGTTGTACAATGTCTTTAGCTAAGTTTACTGTATACTGCCGAAATTTGTCTTCAATACTAGCATGACCACATGTAATAGTTTGCAATATAATGAAAAACGATATACAACATCTTCGTTAATTCCTGTTATTATTGCAGCTTTTATGTAGTTTAAAAAATACTTCGAGCGGTCTTTCCATCGTTTGAAGTTCCACTACCGGCTTTCCTTTCAGTTTGTTTTTGCTTGTTGAGTCACAACTAGAAAACACCTCACATCCATACATTAAGGTGGGGAGAATGTATGTTTTTGCCAATAGCATGCGAATATCTATTGGCGTAAAATACTGCGACATCCAAAGATTTCTTAACATGCTGTAGATTTTACCACATATAGCATTTACGTGATTAGACCGGCTCCATGAAAAATCGCCCAAAACCAAATCGCCCAAAAATAAAAATGAAAAATCGCCCAAAATTTTTTCATACAAATTTTGGGTGATTTTTCATTTTGAAATTTTGGGCGATTTTTCATATGAAATATGTTTCCATGAAAAGTCGCCCAAAACTAAATCGCCCAAAAATAAAAATGAAAAATCGCCCAAAAATATTTTCATACAAATTTTAAGTTATTTTTCATATGAAAAATCGCCCAAAATTTTACACCCAAAAAAATCAAAATCATCAAACTCGAATATAGAATATAGAATTTAAAATATATATTGTAGAAAATAATTGAGTGTTTCCAATGTGATCCATCTCCACCATTATTTGGCTTGTATAGCAGTACAAGTTGTTTAGAAAATTGTTGTAAGCGAAGCCGATATTTGACATACCATAGAGTTGAAAATTATTCCACCCGGCCGAAGGCCGGCTACACAGCAAGTAGTCGAAAGCACGTACCAAATTAAGCATTCCGAAGGCTACTAATATTGAAAATTGTCGCAAGCGAAGCCGAGATTTAACATACCAGAGAGTTCAAAATCATTCCGCCCGATCAAAGGCCGGCTATACGGAAAATCGTCGAAAGCGTTTCACAAGTTAAACACTCCAAGGTTCAGTAATATCAGAAATTTTCAAACACGAAGCGGATATTTGACATACCATACAGTTTAAAATCCTTCGTGCAGATGGAATCAAGTCTTTGCTTCGCTTACGACAATTTTCAATATAAGTTGCCTTCGGAATGCTTAATTTTGTACGTGTTTTCGACGACTTTTCGTGTAGACGGCCTTCGGCCGGGTGGAAACTCTATGGTATATCAAATCTGGGTTTCGCTTACGATAATTACTAATATTGAAAATTGTCGTAAGCGAAGCCGAGATTTGACATACCACAGAGTTTAAAATCCTTCGACCCAGCCGAAGGCCGGCAACACGCAAAATCGTCAAAAGCAAGTCCCAAATTAAGCGTTCCGAAGGCTACTAATATTAAGAACCGTCGTAAGCGGAGCCTATATTTGATTCCAACTGCACAAAAGATTTTCAACTCTATGGTATGTCAAACCTCAGCTTCGTTTATAATAATTTTCTATATTAGCGGGAATGTTTAACTTGAGATACGCTTTTGAC
>CATQFL010000095.1:15000-17925 GCA_956483635.1 Panzeria rudis | reverse complement strand
TAATTGGAATGAGTACACTTTAAATCCTTTAACAAGGACCTATTGGAGGGTAAGTCTGGTGCCAGCAGCCGCGGTAACTCCAGCTCCAATAGCGTATATTAAAGTTGTTGCGGTTAAAACGTTCGTAGTTGAACTTGTGCTTCATACGGGTAGTACAACTATAATTGTAGTTTATACTGTACCTTATGTATGTAAGCGTATTACCGGTGGAGTTCTTATGTGTGTTAAATACTTGTATTTTCCGCATGTTCCTCCTATTTAAACCTGCTTCAGTGCTCTTCACCGAGTGTTGTTGTGGGCCGGTACAATTACTTTGAACAAATTAGAGTGCTTAAAGCAGGCTCCAAATGCCTGAATATTTTGTGCATGGAATAATGAAATAAGACCTCTGTTCTACTTTCATTGGTTTTTAGATCAAGAGGTAATGATTAATAGAAGCAGTTTGGGGGCATTAGTATTACGACGCGAGAGGTGAAATTCTTGGACCGTCGTAAGACTAACTTAAGCGAAAGCATTTGCCAAAGATGTTTTCATTAATCAAGAACGAAAGTTAGAGGTTCGAAGGCGATCAGATACCGCCCTAGTTCTAACCATAAACGATGCCAGCTAGCAATTGGGTGTAGCTACTATCATGGCTCTCTCAGTCGCTTCCCGGGAAACCAAAGCTTTTGGGCTCCGGGGGAAGTATGGTTGCAAAGCTGAAACTTAAAGGAATTGACGGAAGGGCACCACCAGGAGTGGAGCCTGCGGCTTAATTTGACTCAACACGGGAAAACTTACCAGGTCCGAACATAAGCGTGTAAGACAGATTGATAGCTCTTTCTCGAATCTATGGGTGGTGGTGCATGGCCGTTCTTAGTTCGTGGAGTGATTTGTCTGGTTAATTCCGATAACGAACGAGACTCAAATATATTAAATAGATGCTTTCAGGATTATGGTGTTTGAAGCTTTTGTAGCCTTCATTCATGAGCGCAGTAAAATGTGTGAGTGTTTGAATGTGTTTATGAAGGTGGAGCCGTACCTGTTGGTTTGTCCCATTATAAGGACACTAGCTTCTTAAATGGACAAATTGCGTCTAGCAATAATGAGATTGAGCAATAACAGGTCTGTGATGCCCTTAGATGTCCTGGGCTGCACGCGCGCTACAATGAAAGTATCAACGTGTATTTCCTAGACCGAGAGGTCCGGGTAAACCGCTGAACCACTTTCATGCTTGGGATTGTGAACTGAAACTGTTCACATGAACTTGGAATTCCTAGTAAGTGCGAGTCATTAACTCGCATTGATTAAGTCCCTGCCCTTTGTACACACCGCCCGTCGCTACTACCGATTGAATTATTTAGTGAGGTCTTCGGACGTGATCACTGTAACGCTTTTTATGTTTTACGGATGTTTCGCAAAAGTTGACCGAACTTGATTATTTAGAGGAAGTAAAAGTCGTAACAAGGTTTCCGTAGGTGAACCTGCGGAAGGATCATTAATGTGTTCCTTTACCGTAAAGAAAATTAATAATATTATATTATTATATTATACAGTAGTATATATAAACAAATATATAATAATAAAACAAACAAAAAGAAATGATATTGTGAATTGAATTGTATATATCTGCCATTCATTTATATGAAGGCAAGAAACATAAAAAGCAAATTATAATAACAAACATAAGTTTATAGTTGTACTTGTATGAAACAATTTACGTTTTATATAAGTTAATAATTGTTCCCTTATTAGAGAACTAAGACATTCGCAACAAAAAATTTATGTTTTAAAATAAAATTAATTATTGAAGGAATTGATATATGCCAATATTATTTATATTTTTTTTTGGTGTATTTTTGATTTCTTTCAATAAATGAATTTATGAACAGTTATCAAAAACAAAACTAATATCACTCTAAGCGGTGGATCACTTGGCTCATGGGTCGATGAAGAACGCAGCAAACTGTGCGTCATCGTGTGAACTGCAGGACACATGAACATCGACATTTTGAACGCATATCGCAGTCCATGCTGTAAGGTGCTTTAATTTTTAATTAAGGTGCTGCTTGGACTACATATGGTTGAGGGTTGTAAGACTTAGCGAAATGAGTTGCTTTTTCTTTCTTTTGAGAGAAACAGCACATGATGTATTAATGGATACTAAAGTATTCATAATACTAATGGATAAAGATACCAAAAATTCCTATCATATAATAAATACTTTTTATTTATTGTGGAAATGTCTAGTGAAAAAATCTGTAATTAAACTAGAATTGTCTTCTAAGAAATAAAAAAAAAGAAAAGAAATATGCATTTTGTATGAAAATAATATTGAATGGAATTCTTCAGGTATAGCTAAAAAAGATGATGTCTTTATACAACCTCAACTCATATGGGATTACCCCCTGAATTTAAGCATATTAATGAGGGGAGGAAAAGAAACTAACAAGGATTTTCTTAGTAGCGGCGAGCGAAAAGAAAATAGTTCAGCACTAAGTCACTTTGTCTTTATGGCAAATGTGAGATGCAGTGTATGGAATGTCAAATTTCTAGTATGAGAAATTAACGATTTAAGTCCTTCTTAAATGAGGCCATTTACCCATAGAGGGTGCCAGGCCCGTATAACGTTAATGATTACTAGATGGCATTTCCAAAGAGTCGTGTTGCTTGATAGTGCAGCACTAAGTGGGTGGTAAACTCCATCTAAAATTAAATATAACCATGAGACCGATAGTAAACAAGTACCGTGAGGGAAAGTTGAAAAGAACTCTGAATAGAGAGTTAAATAGTACGTGAAACTGCTTAGAGGTTAAGCCCGATGAACCTGAATATCCGTTGTAGAAAATTCATCATCATGATTTTAATATTTATAATATTAAAGAAATGTTGTGCATTTTTTCTATAAGTACATTGTAATCTATTAACATAAAATATTAATTTATC
>CATQFL010000095.1:7500-10000 GCA_956483635.1 Panzeria rudis | reverse complement strand
CGAAACTGATTTACAATTAACCATATCAAATCGCTTTAACATATCTCTAATGTATTGCGTTTGACTCAATTGTATCGCTCCTGTTTCTCCACATCGATCTATTTCGATGCCCAAAAAGTGACTTAAAGTTCCCTTATCAGAGACTTCAAATTCTTTACATATCTGTTTCTTGACATCTAAAACAACTGATTTTTCCTTGCAGCCAATAATTATGTCGTCCACATATACGGCAATTAATACTAAATTACCATTACGATCAGTCTGATAGAGGCATGGATCACCATCACTTTGGATAAAACCAAACTTTTTCAAAACACCATCGAGTTTGGCATTCCATTCCCTGCCTGACTGTTTCAGTCCATATAATGCCTTATTAAGCCGTAGAACTTTGTTCGGATGATTGTTATTTTTCATGCACTGTGGCTGACGCATATAAACCTCATCGTGTAAATCACTATTAAGATATGCCGTACTTACGTCAATTTGATGAAGGTGCATTTTCCATTCAACCGCCAATGCCAATAATATGCGTAAGGTAGAGTACCGGATTACTGGGGAGAAGGTTTCTGTGTAGTCAATTCATTTTTTTATTATTTAAAAACTTCTGCAATCCATATAAAAATGTAAAGTTTTTCAATGCTTTTTGCAAAAATATTATTGAATAAATAAACAAAAAATGATAATAATAATAATTATAACAAATAATACCAACATTATATGGTTTATTAAATACATTTTTTATTTATTATTTAAAAAGTTCTACAATCCATATACAAATGTAATGTTTTTCAATGCTTTTTGCAAAAATATTATTGAATAAATAACCAAAAAATGACGAATTATTGAAAACAAAAATATTAATAATAATTATAATAAAGAATACCAACATTATATGGTTTATAAAATTTTAAATTCATTTTTTTATTATTTAAAAACTTCTGCAATCCATATAAAAATGTAATGTTTTTCAATGCTTTTTGCAAAAATATTATTGAATAAATAAACAAAAAATGATAATAATAATAATAATAATAATAATAATAATAATAATAATAATAATAATAAATAATACCAACATTATATGGTTTATAAAATTTTAAATTCATTTTTTTTTTTAGTATTTAAAAACTTCTGCAATCCATATAAAAATGTAATGCTTTTCAATGCTTTTTGCGAAAATATTATTGAATAAATAAACAAAAAATTATAATAATAATAATTATAATAAATAATACCAACATATTATATGGTTTATTAAATACATTTTTTATTTATTATTTAAAAAGTTCTACAATCCATATAAAAATATAATGTTTTTCAATGCTTTTTGCAAAAATATTATTGAATAAATAACCAAAAAATGACGAATTATTGAAAACAAAAATATTAATAATAATTATAATAAGGAATACCAACATTATATGGTTTATAAAATTTTAAATTCATTTTTTTTTATTATTTAAAAACTTCTGCAATCCATATAAAAATGTAATGCTTTTCAATGCTTTTTGCAAAAATATTATTGAATAAATAAACAAAAAATGATAATAATAATAATTATAATAAATAATACCAACATATTATATGGTTTATTAAATACATTTTTTATTTATTATTTAAAAAGTTCTACAATCCATATAAAAATGTAATGTTTTTCAATGCTTTTTGCAAAAATATTATTGAATAAATAACCAAAAAATTACGAATTATTGAAAACAAAAATATTAATAATAATTATAATAAAGAATACCAACATTATATGGTTTATAAAATTTGAAATTCTTTTTTTTTTTTTTTTTTTATTATTTAAGCTTTTTGCAAAAATATTATTGAATAAATAACCAAAAAATTACGAATTATTGAAAACAAAAATATTAATAATAATTATAATAAAGAATACATTATATGGTTTATAAAATTTTAAATTCATTTTTTTATTATTTAAAAACTTCTGCAATCCATATAAAAATGTAATGTTTTTCAATGCTTTTTGCAAAATTTTTATTGAATAAATAAACAAAAAATTACGAATTATTGAAAACAAAAATATTAACAATAATTATAATAAAGAATACCAACATTATTTTTTTCGGGTAAAAATGTATGTAAAATGGTCAAAATGACGGCTAAGTGTATTAAAAACATCTATAAGAGTATAGTAGTTGATTCTGACCATGGTAATATGCTTCAAGTATAAATAGTAGTTGTGAGTTAGTTTTATGCTACTATATAATAATATAAAACAACAGTATGAATTTTGGTATCGTTTGTGTATCAAGTTCATCATATTCAAAGTATATTCATGTTTTCATAAGTTATTTAATTTTAAAGATTAAAGGTAAACCGGAATATCCACATTGATATAATGTGTGGAATATCCATATATTAAAGAAGCGAATGAAAATATAGGAATGTATTAAAACTAAAAAAAACTAATGCAGTATTTTTTGAAAATATATGAAAACTAATATATATGAGAATGTGTAATTCTTAATTACAT
>CATQFL010000094.1:0-102500 GCA_956483635.1 Panzeria rudis | reverse complement strand
CATACATACATACATACATACATACATACATACATACATACATACATACATACATACATACATACATACATACATACATACATACATACATACATACATACATACATACATACATACATACATACATACATACATACATACATACATACATACATACATACATACATACATACATACATACATACATACATACATACATACATACATACATACATACATATGTGGCGCTTCTTGTGTTCTAATAAAACAAATACGTGTACAATCTAAATAATTTGAACTTTATTTTATAAATTATTAGATTCTCTCACAAAAAGATATTGTTGAAAACGTGGTTGCAAAAATAATGAATAATTATATTTTTCTAGTGTTCTTAAGCGTAAAAACTATTAACTCGTTGTGTATAAAAGGTGTGTTGGTAAACGGAAGTAAACTTGACGAATGACTGTATTTACACCACAATACCCCCCGCCTAGTTAGCAAGCTAACGATACCTTGCGGGGAAACGTACATGGCGGCCAGATGATGTTACTCGCAGCTGCTGGTCCGCACTAACTGTTTTACTATGATTATCATGCTCTCGTGTCAAATGTTCCTCAGAAACATTGCCTTGTTGCGGTGCTGCGTTGCTATCGGGTTGCGTTGTCATTGTGTCTGTAGCTTCGTTATATATAAAAGCGGCCTTAAGTCTATCGATCGATATTTTAGCTTCTCTCTGATGAATTGCAATGACAAAATATTTTTCATGTTTAGATAATACCTTATACGGTCCCTCGTAACTTGGCTCGAGAGGGTGTTTGACACGATCGACTCTGATGAAAACGAACTTGCAATCTTTCAATGCTGGTTGTATAAAGTGCTGTGTTACGCCATGCCATTGTGGTGTTGGTAGAGGTAAATCTTGTATTGCTTTTCGAAGGGATTCTGTAAATTCTGTAATGCTTGTGGTGGCTGTACGAGGGACAAGGAACTCTCCAGGAATTCTTAGAGGTCACTCTTAATCGTTGATCGCATACCAAGCAAAATTAACGGCAGGGCTGAGCTCCAACTATTAGTCTTAGAGCACTTTATTGCAGCTTTTAGTGATCTGTGCCAACGTTCGATAATTCCGTTCGATTGAGGATGATAGGGCGTCGTACACTAAAGTTTTTCTTTTATGTAGAGCAATTTATATTGTTATGAAATAATCGAATAATTTTCTGTAGCGCCCGTTGTTTAATTCATTATCTTTGCTTATCATCAAAAATCCATATTTATCCTTCCAGCACAATCGACAAATTTCATGAAACTTTGCATAACTCATATCGCTGGCAACATGATCCCTATAAACATGCTTCATATTTGTCTCATCTTGTTTAAACATTATAATCATATTCGCATTGTCTCTTATTAAATGCTTGGGAGTTCTGGTATAAGTTTGACACAAGTAGAATGAATCAACATCCCTATGTCGTCCCATACAAAAATAAGCTCGTATATTATTTAGCTTCTCACATGCAACATCATCAAATATCATAATTGAATTAGTTTTAGCTTTGTCAGGGGGAATAACTGATTCATTTTCGGTGAATGTGTAATATCCCATTCCTTTAATAGGTGTAATTAATCTCTTCAAGTATTCATATTGCGGCTGATATAGAGATTTTGAGTATATATAGATGTTTTCAAACTTTAGTCCATTAGGACTTTCTAGTAAGCCAATCATAACATTAGTCTTTCCACAATTTGATGGCCCCACTATTAGAGCACGAATAGAATATGGTTAGAGTGAACTATGTTTTATGTTTGAACTGATGTTCGATGAATCATCAATGTTTCGAACTAAAATATTTTTATGTTGTTTTACTAACTGCATTTTTATAACTAAATGCAATTCATGTTTGTTACCTTTTATTATAGAAAAAATAAATAAATAAGATGGTTATACATTATCAAAAGTCATTTAGTCATAAAAACACCTTCGTTGTAGCAGGTTTACTAGATAAATTAATAAACTCTCTTCCTGTTGAACTTGATCTTCCTGGATATCAATACTGTGGACCTGGAACTAAACTACAAAAACGTTTAAATCGAGGTGATAAAGGAACCAATTTATTGGACTCTGCCTGCAAAAATCACGACATAGCTTATTCTAAAAATAAAGATTTAAATATTAGACATCAAGCTGATAAAATTCTTGAAAATTCAGCTTGAGATCGAGTTTTATCAAAAGATAGCAGTCTTGCAGAAAAATTATTTGCACATATGGTTACTAATGTTATGAAAGCCAAAACAAAATTTGGTATGGGTGTGGAGAAAAAGAAAAATGTGAAGAAACCTGAATTAAATGGTAAAAAATTGTTTAGTTCATCAATTAGAGCTGCAACAAAAAAACTAAAGGAGAAAAAAACTTTAGACATTAACAATGCTATTAGAATAGCACGTAAAACGATCAACAAAACATTAAAAGGCAGAAAATCCCAAGTTATAATACCTCGCATAATAAAAATACCAAAAATTGGTGGTTTTTTACCTCTAATACCGATTTTAACTGCTCTGGGTGCAATTGGAAGTCTAACGACTGGAGGTGCTGCTATAGCTAAGGCTGTAAATGCGACAAAAAATGCTAAAAATCAGCTTGATGAAGCAATTCGACATAATAAAGCGATGGAATCTATAGCTGTGGGGAAAGGACTTTACCTAAAACCATATAAAAAGGGTTATGGTTTAGTTTATAAAGAGCAGACAAAAAACCCTTAGTAATGCTACCTAATAGACCACTATCAGAAGTCGACTTGAGAAATTTTTCAAACAAATTTCCACATTTTAGAAGAGGTTTCATGTTGGACTCACTACCAAAACGACCCAAGAAAAAAGAATGTGGCATAATCGATTTGGATATATCAACAGGACCTGGTACACATTGGGTAGCATATTATAAAAACATCAATAAAAAAGAATATTTCGATAGTTTTGGAAACTTACAACCTCCTTCGGAAGTACTCAAATATCTGGGCACAAATATAAAATACAACTATAATCAACATCAGAATTTTAATACATTTACCTGTGGTCATTTATGTCTTAAGTTTCTTTATGAAATAACTGAAAATATTAAATAAAAAACACAATTGTATATATATATTTCACAAAACTCTTTAATGCATTTTTATTTATTTATTTATAATTTATATAATACAGAATTAATTTTTTTATTTTTTTTTTGTTCCCAAATGGGATATTGAGCATTTTGAATCAAAAATTCGTCCATCTCACTCTCAAGGATTAAGCTTTGTTCACCATCTCTGCGTACTTGAAATATTCCACTCGAGAGATCCTTAATTTCATCATCTGTCAGAGTATTATATCTTTTAGGTAGAAACATTATATTTTTTTCCATCTCAACTCTTAGTGTTGGTCCATATTTTGTTGTTACCGGTGTAATATTTTGAACAGGATATTTAGCAGCTACATCTAGATCCTTTATATGAATTAGGCTTTTGTTGTTTAGTGAATTAAATTTTGATATTAAATTTTTTGAGGAGCTCATTTTTTAAATAGATCTTGTCACTTTGAATCTTTAATGGAAATTGATCCTGAATGTAGTGATGATGCGTCCAATAAGCCTAACCGAAAATATTTATTGTGAGAAGGTTAATATGTATATGTAGAGAAATAGTGCTAGAGAGATAGGGATAGATATATAGGAATATTAATATGAATGTTCCTTCTCTTAATTTTTTAATAGTCTCTTTGAAAATGAGTTGGAAAGAGAAATATGTATATTCTATACTCTCTATTCTAGAAGGATTATAGGAAAATGGAGAAGGATATAGGAGGAGGAAAAAATAATATTGAATTTTATTCACTTTGTAGCTAAATATTTAGGAAAAAATTATCATTATCGACGAATCCTTGAAAAAGTAAGCAGCAACAAAATTAATACGGAATATTAACAAAAAATGAGTCAAATAAGAAGGAGTCTTAATAAATTTATATCGGATTTTGATAACTTTAGACTATACGATCATTGGGAAATGATCATATTTTTTCAAAATATGCTGGACGAGAATGATGAATTTGATATTATGGAAGATGAAGACAACACAGAAGGACATTTCAAAATAAAATATTCACTGTCTTGTACTATTTTTTCTAAAGGATAATTAGGAAAATTAAAGAAATTTTTGAGATAAAAATTTAATGAATAACTTATCAGATTATCCAACTTTTTTTGACTCTGTAAAATGATGAAATAGTTAATATTAATACAATTTCATAATGTTGTGAAATTCAAATTCAAGAAATAAACAAATCAAATCAAGATTATGCAGGATTTAAGAGTACAGTTAAACATATAAACAGAAAAATTTGCAAGTAAGCAAAAAACAAGACAAGAATTGTTTTGATCCAACAAAAAATGTTTTCTCTGCTAGCAGCAAGACGTGTTTGCACAGTCAACGTCAGCGTTTTTTCAATTTGATAATGATATCAGGGCTGAAAAAGAAAATAAAACAAAGATTGTATATATATATTTTTTTTTTGATATTAATAAGATTTTTTTTATTATTATTTAATTTTTTTCTTATTTCATTATTATTATAATTTTTTTTTAATAACAAACCAAATTTTCTTAATAACTCAACATTAATAACTAAACATTAATAGCTAAATATTTACATATAAACAGAAACAAATTACATTTAAGTAAAAAACTCATCATTCTTCTTGAAGCTTATCAATTTCCATTAGCAACATATCCAGTTCATATTCTGGATTTGTTTCCTCAATTCGATAATTATACCATGCTAATGTATTTATACCATCACATTGTATTTTTCTTTTATCATCTTGATAACTAAGTACAACCTTACTTAGTTGGTTGGTATAAATTTGATGAACTTTTGACTTAAATGTTAACATAGACTTATTAAATAAAGAATTTCTATACGCCTCTAAACTATATTTTTCAAGAACACATTTCTTAACCCCCTTCGATTTTTTTACACCATATTCATATTGCACGCTAAAAGAATACATTTTTGACCGAAATCCCACAAATTCTTTCATCACTTTCCCACAACTCTCATCCTTCATCATACCCAGCACCTTTTTGTTTAAAAGGGGAATACCATATACGTTATCTTTTGGGTTATCGGAAGTGTCAAATTCTTGTTCTGTGTCAGATTTTATGTCGGCATAAAAGTCGTCAGTTTTTATTGTATATATAAATGAGTCGGTGTCCATGTAATTTAAAGATAAATTTGCTTTAAACTTGGGCTGCATGAATCCATAATGGAAATTATACATTTTCCATTTAGAAAGCTCCCAGACGCAAAATCCCAAGTATATGGGCTTGTTGTAATATGTTTTGACTCTATTCATTTCTATAGCTACCATATCTTCAGAAAATATAGATAAACTATGAAAATTGGATTTGGATATCCAATCTTGAGCCCCCAAATGGTTACAGTTTGTTCTGTTCCAGCTGGTTACAATTTTCACATCTCTTCTCTTGTCCACATTCTCCATTGTTTTGCCATACAGAGCATTATTGAGTAATTTGAACAAATTTTTCTCAAAAGCATTTTTAGCAGTGGCTCTGTGTTTGGTATTTAAGTCAATATAACCTTTTAACCATGGAGATTGTTTAAATGCTAGAATACGATGCGTTTTCTTTAGAATCAAACCATATTCCAAACATTGCTTCAGAACTCTGTAATGTATTACATAACAGTTTTTGGGCGAAAAATCCGCAATTAATTTCTTATGGTTTGATTCTAAAGTTTTCTTGTTTTCAACACAGAAGGGAAGGTCATTGTGAGAGTCATGCAGATGTGAAGGATATTCCAAAGTGACCTCATATACATAACCATCTTGTGAGTTATTATCTATGCTTTTCGCATCCAGATTTATTATATCTCTATATAGCTGGGATATTGTTGCTTTGGTTAAGAAGTATTTTTTAAGGTTATATAGTTGACGACTACATAGAAACTTTATACTTAGTACACCCCTGCCTCATAATTTTCTGGGGATATTAATTCTTTCCAAAGATGCTCTTGGATGATGATATTTATTTTTGGTTAGGGTTGCTCTAATTTTCATATCCATATTATTTAGATCCGTATCCGACCATGATATAATACCGAATGTGTACGTGAGCAATGGAATAGCGTAGGTATTTATTGCTTTTACTAGATTTCGCCCATTTAACTTGCTTTTGCATATTTTATTGAGTCTATTTACGAACTCTCTGCTGACGCCTTCTTTGTGTTTTTTGTGATGAATGGTGATATTCTGCAATATACCGAGATACTTATAGTGCTCGCCTACTAAAAGTGGAGTTATGTGCTCATTCTCTGTAGTTGTGAAGTTTGTAGTTGATGTAGATTTTCCTCTTGTGACATTTTGTGTTCTACATTTGTCTATTCCGAATTTCATTCTTATGTCAACTGAAAACATCTCAACTATTTTTAGGAGGCTGTCTCGGTTTGGTTTTGTGCTCGCGTAGATTTTTAGGTCGTCCATATAGAAGCAATGCGAGATTTTGTTGGTATCTGGGCCAAGTTTGTATCCGTATTGGCTTTGTTGGAGTAGTATGGACAGCGGATTTAGTGCTATGCAGAAAAGTAAAGGGCTGAGGGAATCTCCCTGATATATACCACGCTGTATTTTGGTTGGCTTGGATATGATGTTATTGCTTCCGTCTCGGATGTGTAGTGTAGTTTCCCAAAACTTCATAAGCCATTTAATACAATTTATTAAGGTATCATCGATCTTATTATTATTATTATTATTATTATTATTATTTTTATTATTATTACTATTACTATTACTATTATTATTATTATTATTATTATTATTATTATTATTATTATTATTATTGTTATTATTGTTATTATTATTATTATTATTATTATTATTATTATTATTATTATTGTTATTATTATTATTACTATTATTATTTTTATTATTATTAATATTATTATTATTATTATTATTATTATTATTATTATTATTACTATTATTATTATTGAGAAAAATACACTTTGATTTAGAAGGATTGATGCAAAGTCCATTGTTTACATACCATTTATTGACCTTCGCTAAATCGCTGTTCATGTTATCCACACATATGTGAATATCATTTCATTATTACTGAATACTTTTGCAGGGCTTTGCAAATTAGTATGTAGATTTTTCTTTTCATATATGTAGATGGCGGGAGGGTTCATACTTGCGATGTGAGGGGCCAATCTGTATAAAAGAGGAATAAATTATAATTGCTGGCAGCTGAGCAAATATAATTTTGGGGAGTATTGTGTTTTTCTTCCGACGGGGTTTTTTTGAATTTGGAACGATTTTCCTTCATCCCACGTCAAATTTGGTTTGTAAACACACCGGTTTCGGCTATGTGCCATCTTCAGTGTTCTATTCGGACAAACTGGAAGAAAGATAAAAACAAGATTTCGCGAGCACATGAAAGACTACAACAAGAAACTGAGAGAACCAGGAATAACACCAGAATCGAATTTCGCAAACCACATATTCGAAAACAAATGTACACCAGGACATATTAGAAAAACAGGTAAACTATTTCATTCAAACATAAAGGACGACGACTGAACCTATTAGAGAACATGGAAATATACAAGCAAAAAATATTTGACGGAAGAATAATAAATGAACAAATATACACTGCTTCAGACGTAATATTTGAACCGTTAAAATATTTTTACACAAAAGAAAACAATAGTCCAGGCAACGTACTAGAAAATGAACAACACAAAAGGATAACCCAGAAACATACAATTACGGATTATTACCTACGTAGGGATAAAACAACTGATAACTGATAGAGCAGACTATAAACCAAATATTAAACACAAACATAATAGTAAGAGAAACAGGTAACAGGTAGAGACACACAAAAGCATATAGAGGCGAGAGAGAGAGAGAGAGAAAGAGCGGGGGAGAGAGAAATAGGGAGCAGAATACAAAAGGGATCAAGGAAGGAAGTTGGTTATACAAACGAAATATAAAGGAACAACGTACAACAGAAAAACGATTTAGTATTCAATAGAATACTGAAGATGGCACATAGCCGAAACCGGTCTGTTTACAAACCAAATTTGACGTGGGATGACAGAAAATCGTTCCAAATACTTTTGAGGGTTTTGTTTGAGAAATGAGAAAGAATTTGTGTGCCTTGATGTGATTGGTTTCTTTCGGCAATGCTTACCTGTTGAGAACTTTCCCTGGAATGACAAGGTGTTTCTTTTGAGATTTCACATTTAATATACTCTGGTTTTATTTCAGGTTTGATTATTTAAATATTACTATTTTAATAATTTCAAGTTCCAGTAATTAAGTATACACTTATTTCGGTGGTTTCATACAAATATATGTATACACTTGTGTAAAGTATTTTAGAGTTACGACAAGTATTTAACTTTAATTTAAGGTTTGGTAAATATGTAAATTAGCTTTAGGTAAGTATTTAAATTAGGTTTTAGGTAAGTATTTAAATTACCTTTAGTTTTGGCAAAGTATTTAAATTGATTTTAGATTCGCAAAGCGGTTGACAGCTCGATTGATAGATCGTAAATGTTAAATTAAAAACGAGCGATGCATCTATGACTTCGGTTTTAGAATGAAATGGTTAAAAGTATAACACTTAAAATTTCACCACGATCGATATAAAGGCTACCAGACTGACTTAGTTTGCAATATATACAGTTGCTGCTACTTATGCTTAACTTATATTAATACGATATGTTAAAATAAAAATTATGTTAAGATTTCGCATGAAATAATTTGTGTCAAAACTGGACATGGCGCCGGCCTTGACGCTAGGCAACAGATTGCTTAGTCTGGTCGCACAAAACATTGGCCAACGAACGAATGGCTTCGATTATGGTCAGTCCGTTGCCTGTTGTAGATGATGTGGATGGTTGTTTAGTTGATGGTTGTTAAGTTGGTTGCTTCTCTGGCTGCTGGTCTAGTAAATTTGTTAATTTGTTTCGTATGCGGTGGCGTAGGTCTTTGGGCTCTCGACCCTTTGCCCGACGACTGCAGGAATGAAGGAGCGTATGGAGGAACTTGTCACATTTCCAACAGGAATCGGTCGACGAGCATGCCCACAACAAATGGCTTTGCGCTAGACAGTTCCGACAACACTTGTATTTTGCCACTATTTTTTCCCTCGTTTCTGGTTTAATTTTTAAGAACTTTGGGCACAATCTCAGACCGTGAAACCGGTTACACAACATGCACTTGTAAGAGGCCGGGACGCGTTTCTTCGATTTATGGTGGTGATTGTTGCGACTTTCGTCCTTTTACCGAGTAGTCCCTAGTCTTCTATTGTACCTGTTGGGAGAAACAAACTAGTGAGTGAAATTTGTTGGTTTATGTATGTCTAATGAGAATTTCTATGTGGTTTTTAATGTAATGGTGAGTGTAGTTAAGAGGTATGAGTTGTGTAGTTTTATGATAGCTATAGTCAATTAAATTTATATAATGTGGAGTTTTATATGTATGGGATTTAAGAAGAATTTTCGTTATTTAAGAATGGAAAATAACATGAATTTCCAATTTATTGTTCCGGTAGATATACGCACTTCCGTTGTACGTGTGTTGTTATCCGCTTCCGGGAAGGTTTTTTATACTCTTCCTAAGCGCCAATCTTGGGGCGGCTGTAAGTCATCTATCACAACTACTAGATCACCCACCTGAATATTATGAGCAGCGTTCTTCCATTTGTAACGCCTTTGAAGTGATTTTAAGTAAGCCTCTTTCCATCGAATGGAGAATTGATGGTGGGCTACTTTACATTTTTTATACGATCGGCGCAATCAGTGTATTGAATGAAAGAATAGAGAGATATCTATTTATTTTATTCAGATGAGCCGTTCTCGTAATTTTTGCCAATAGACGAAAAAACTAAAACAAGCAAAACAAAACTAGTTTTTCGCGAATATAGAGAAAACGCGCATTAAGAATAATAAATGAATATCATTTTCGTGTTCAGCGATCTCAAATTATTTTAGAAAATGTGTTTTTTTTTTTGCAAGATATGACAAAGACTTAGAAGTTCGAAAATTTACTTCATTATTTCATCTTAAGTTTGTTTGAAATCTGACTTTGTTGTATGTATAAAATAGTGGATATTTTGCGTGTAATGAGTTATAACAGCTATAAAGAATATATAATGTTGCATCATATGATGTTTCACAAATTGAACGATTTGATCTCATATTCAAAATCTTGATGCTGCGGTAGAGGGCTAAAACTAGGTCCCAATATTTTTTTTCGTTATTTTTCCCATGTATCTAAAAATAAAATGCAAAATTTTTTTTGCTATTCGAAATAGAAATTCGCAAAAAAAATCTGACGCTCCGCCTTAATGTACATGCATATGAACTTACAATTTTTGAAAGTTGCTAATATTCGAAAAATTTTAATTGCTATCATGTTCAAATAGTTGCATTATAATTGCTTAATCTCTCTATTTACATAAATATATATTGTCACAGAAAAGGCAAAAAGCCCTATCTAACATTTTAAAAGTTTAACAGGAAAATCATAAAATTGATCGATTTGATCTCATATTCAAAATCTTGATGCTGCGGTAGAGGGCTAAAACTAGGTCCCAATATTTTTTTCGTTATTTTTCCCATGTATCTAAAAATAAAATGCAACATTTTTTGCCATTCGAAATTGAAACTCGCAAAAAAAATCTGACGTTCCACCCTAATATACATGCATATGAACTTACAATTTTTGGAAAGTTGCTAATATTCGAAAAATTTTAATTGCTATCATGTTAAAATAGTTTCATTATAATTGCTTAATCTCTCTATTTACATAAATATATATTGTCACAGAAAATGCAAAAAGCCCTATCTAACATTTTAAAAGTTTAACAGGAAAATCATAAAATTGATCGATTTGATCTCATATTCAAAATCTTGATGCTGCGGTAGAGGGCTAAAACTAGGTCCCAATATTTTTTTCGTTATTTTTCCCATGTATCTAAAAATAAAATGCAACATTTTTTGCCATTCGAAATTGAAACTCGCAAAAAAAATCTGGTGTTCCACCCTAATATACATGCATATGAACTTACAATTTTTGGAAAGTTGCTAATATTCGAAAAATTTTAATTGCTATCATGTTAAAATAGTTTCATTATAATTGCTTAATCTCTCTATTTACATAAATATATCTAACATTTTAAAAGCTTAACAGGAGAATCATAAAACTTGCATAAATGAAAAAATATATTGGTAATTAGTGCAAAACTTTACAATAAATATATAAATTTGTGGGTCCTTTAGTACTTGTATTGCAAGATTTTGCAATAATTGTCAATATATTTTTTTTATTTAAGCAAGTTTTATGCTTCTCCTGTAAAACTTTTAAAATGTTAGATAGGGCTTTTTGCATTTTCTGTGACGATATTCTTTTTTCATTTCTAACTCTCTATTTTTTTATCCATTATATTAATTATTGTTATAAGCATTATTGTTAATATTTTTATAATGTTTAACATATTTCATATTATAAATTCAAATTCAATAGTCTGCGAAAATTTTTTGATGTTTATGTAATTTCCTCTAACACTGTAATTTATGACTTTTTTGTCTTGTTGTGTTAGAATTTATAACGAACAAATAAATTAAATAAAAAATAAATAAAAAAATACAGTTTTTCTAAGTTTTCACAAAAGCGATCAAGACGCTTACCGAAAAATTGCAAGAATGCCCAGCAAAAACTTTGCTTACTGGTAGGCAAAAAAGTATATGAGGATTTAACAACTACTTATTTTTGTTTGACAAGTCAAAAAATAAGGATTACCCCTCACAAATGTATTTACATTGTCACAGCAGCTAACTAGTTATGATTTGGCTTACTTGAAGCTAAAATATAAGTAGTCAAATTAACAAATTAAAATAAAAAAGTATATGTTTTATTTAAATTTTTTCAATTTTATTTTGTTTTTTTTTTATTTTTATTTCTTTGATCAACTGATCAGATATGAAGATAAGAACTTTACCCATTCATCTATAGTTGACTTATGAGTTTAAGCGACAAAATTTAATATTCATATACAAACACATGTTGACTCAAAGAGTGGTTGTCTACTTATTTTATTAATACATAACAACAAATTGTAATTACTTTCAGACAATGATAAAAATACGTACTCATTTTATTAAAAACTAAGTAGTAGCTCTAATTTGAAGCATAGTAATAAGATAAATAAGTACCACTCACTACTTTGTAACCCATTAATAAAGTACTACCGATTACAAAAATGACAAAAGTTTTTGCTGGGTATATATCCCAGTTAGAAAAATGGCTAAAACAATGGCGTATAAAAATTAACGAGCAAAAATGTCTACATATTGCTTTTGCAAAGAAACCTGCCAGCCTATACAAATCTATAACTAAACTGTACCTCAACACACTGAAGTCTAATATCTCGGTGTTAATCTTGATCGTCATCTAACATGGAAGTCCCACATAAATGCAAAGGCGACCCAAATGAAATTAATAGCGGCTCAAATGAATTGGCTCATTGGAAGGAGCTCTACACTAAGCCTGGATTGTAAACTTCTATACAACTCTATTCCAAAGCCAATATGGTCCTACGGTATCCAGTTATTTGGCACTGCCTCGCATCAAATGTAGAGAAAATTCAAAGGCGACAAAATAAAATACTCCGTATGATTATAGAAACCTCATGGTTTGTCAGAAACAAGCGAATTCATAAAGATGTGGATGTGCCGTTAGTTAAGACTGTGTTTTCGAAACATTTGACAAGATACATAAAAAAAAACTTGAGTTGCATCCAAATCCCCTAGCCCGAAACATTATTAACTTTAGAGGCCACAATCGGCTGAGAAGGAGCTCTCAGCCGAACACGAGAGACGTAATAAACCAAAGAATCAACTGCTAAAATAAATATTTTTGTCTGGCATTGGCTGGACTTAAAAATTAAAATTTTTGAATTAAGGTTTGGTTACTTATTGTTAGTTAAATTTTATTGAAGATACAATAAATATGTATATATAACGGAAAAAAAGTTTTTGTAGCAATTCCATGTTAAAAACCATAGAAATCTTTTTTAAAAACTGATGGTAGCAAATCTTTGTAAAGTTCGCACTTGTTGACCAATAATTTTTAAATATAAAAAACATAAGCTTATTTTAATTAAAAAAGTTTTTGGAAGCAACATTTTTAAGAAAAATCAATAACTTTTTAGTCCTTAAAATTTATTTTAATTAAAAAAAAATTAAAGAAGCATTTTTAAGAGAAAACTACCCAACGGTAAATGGAACTGGCGCAAAACAAGTCATGTGACCGATCCCCAGGTGATAGGGACCAGTACGAGTTCTAAAACTTCCTATGAAGCGGACCAGCCACTTTTACATGGGGATGGCCTAGGATGGGGTTAATTGATACTTTGTGTGCACCTTGTAACTTATCTCTGAACTATCTCATGGAGTCCTAATCGGTGTAGAATAATATACATAGATTATATATAAATATTATTCCAAAATTCAGCTGTAATTATCGACTAATTTTTTTTTTATTGTTACAAATCCAAGTAAAAATTGTATTTTATTTTTAAGCGACTCGAGCCGACAACCTCCGGCGTGACAGGCTAGTACACTACCCACTCCACCACAGGGGAACTTATATTTCAATGCTATAAATATCAGTTAAGCTGGAGTTAATATCTGAATATAGTTACGGAACAGGTTCCTGAGTGGTATGGCAGTCTCAGTGAAGGGAGACAATTAATATTATATAGATATTATGTGATAGGATTTAGATTCAGGTGCATCGAGTTTGTTCAGTGCCGTTTACTACAATACTAGCCGGAGTACCAACTAAATTGACTGAAAACGGTTAATATGTGACCATTTACACAATATGTCTTTTTTCACCATTCACTACTCCTTATTTTTGGTACCAGTCTCATTTTCTCAAGGCATAGGACGCGTAGTTTTTGATCATTTGTCACCAAATTTTCCGCAGGATACTTTTTAGTCCTTGTTTCGTACTTAATAACCTAATAAAATCTACTCCCAATAAAATTTATCTGAGATGTAAACTTTAAAAACACTGATACACGTGTATATTTTCTTGATGCTCTCTACCAGAACCAGTCATAGAACCTAGTAAAATAATTTAATTTTTTTGTACAGTGTTATTCTCATTTCTTAGTCTGATTATGCTTTTTAGTCTTTTATGGTTAGTGGGCGTGGCAATGCTCTCCTCCCGCACATTTTTCACTGAGCTTCTTTTATGGCTCTGCATCAATCTGTGCAAAATATTAACTCTCTACTTTACTTGATTTTTGGCCGCAAAATGTGTCTTTTAAGTGTAAAAAATTTGGTTGCATAAACTAATATTTCACAATTCAGCTTGCTGGCTGGCGAACGACTGACTAACAACCTGTTGTGGAGGTTGTTGATGTTATTTTCTTGATGCAACTTGCTGTGCTTTCGTGAATGAAATAAATGAATCAGTAGTAAGTGCCAGTATATGCAACAAGCCGACAAACTAATATTGTTGATGGTGCTGAATTGTTTGTTATTGCTGCTATCTTATCCCTTATGGATTTACTTTTTATAATAAAGACCTCAGAGGCAAAATATTCGTTTACGATTGACTTCTTGTTATCATTGGGCGTACTTTATTAACTTTTAAAATTTATTATTTTACAATGGTATATTTTCCCCCGTTGGCTTACTCCTCGGCAAGTCGAAAAAGATGAATGGATTGAACTGTGTTCATTTTAATGTTCGATTTATGTAAAACACAATTTTGGTCAGTTGTATGCATTTCTTTTAGCCAACATGGTACGGTTGCATGCAGATTATGATTGCATCAGTCAAAAAGTAATTGTTAACCCTTAAATGCCCAAGGACTCCGATTTTTATAAAAATTATATGAAGTGTAAAATGGCGAAAAAACAATTGCGTAACAATTTTTTCGAAAACATTTATTGTTGACAGCAAGGCAATTTATGCTTCCTTCAAACTAACCACCCGATTTTAATGAAATTTTAAACACAGAAAGATCCGAATGTGGGAAAAGCATAATATTATGCGTTTTAATAAAAGTAGGACCCACGGGAAGGGGAGAGAAGGTAACAGTTCAATTTATGCTTTTCTGAAACATTATTCGTCTGCGGCAGCAACGCATGCAATCTACTATATTTGTTTTTAAAATGCTTTTAAAAGTTGTGTCTAGTTCCTCGATGACAGGTCTGGTCAAATAAGATGGCTGATAATTTTCGCCATTAAAGTTCGCCCCATTTAACTTTTTACTATCATCGTCTTTGTTCAACTAATGCTCTCTTACGCTAGGAAGATTGATGTATGTCATCTAAAAGAGTATTCCAATATATTTTCTGAAGTCAAAATTATCGAAGTCGAACGTCTCTATTCCAGCATATTGCAGAAATTTGTCGACTGTTTGTTGCTCCAAAGATTCAGGAAATATACATATAATGCCAGACTGGATATTCCTTTATATACATATTCTGGTAAACTGCTATCACCTCAAAATTTTACTGTATTTAGATTTACAATTCGTTGCTAATTACGAAATGCGGAAGAAAAGTTATTCCAAGCATTTAATCACTTTGAAAGTTTTTATAAGTTGGTAGAGCGGATGATGCAGATGGTACTAATCAAGTTGCAATCGGTATTGCAATTGCTACCTCTGCTAGGCAGTACCAAAGCAAAGTTTGTGGATCATAGGTCTACACCAGCAAAATGGAATACGTAGTTTCTGTGCCGCAACGCACTTCATCAGCTTTTAGGTGTCTTGGATTTCGGTGAAACCTCAACGACGCACACCTTGCACTGGTTCCATTTGTAGAACTTCAATTGACAGGAACAGGAATTTAGGGCAATTTAGAGAACCTAGCTTTGTCAACACTTAGGTTCCAGTTGTGGTAGCAGCGTCGAGTACGGCGGCAACCACCGCTTACAGCTTCGGTAATAACTGTGAATAGAATCCGGAATTGCAATTTCTGTCTCTGTGTGGCGATAACAAAGCATAGTTTGTGCACAAAGGTATACACCAACAGAATCGAATACTTATTTTGTGTCGCAACGCACTTTATCAGCATTCAAATGTCTTGGGATTTCTTGAAACCTAAACAATTACTTCCCAAATACATAGCTCCAAATTTAGACCAATCTTATTCTGATCCTTCGCTATTACAAAGTAATTCAGCAGCGTCATCTTCAATCATAAGTTTTCTTTCAACACGAATAAAAGCCACGTTTTCTCTCAAAATTTTTACATGAATAAAAAACCCTCTTTTAAATATATGTATACATATTACGCATTGGCGTACCTAGAAACTAAAAAAACAATTTCTTGGGGGGCTAACGCCAACATTAGTCCCTTATATCTTCAAAGTTAACTAATATTTTTAACTATGGGGGGGGGGGGGGGGTAGAGCGATCCTGGGGGGTGAGTATTTCCCCCAAGAAGTGCCTATATACGCCAATGGTATTACGTACCTTTTAGCAAGTGAAGTTTCCTCAGTAGATTAAAAAGCACTTATGAAAATACACTAGCAAGTAATATACAATAAAATTCGCTTATAGTCCACTGCCTCATTTGCATGCTGTTTGTGGACTGTAAGGCGAATTGGACTATATCTTGATTTTTATATAAACCAATGTTTGGCTTATATACGCATCCCCATATATTTATTTCTTTTAACAATAGAAACATAAAAGTAACGTTTACATATTATTTCCTTATTTACTCAATTCATAAATATTGCAATTAAGAATGCTAAAATAAAAACAATTTCTACTTCAATGTAACTAATATTTTTATAAAATTATCATTAAAAAATATATTATTTTTGATTTTTGCATTTTGGATTATATTTTCCATAACTTCCATATATTTAAGATATTTCGAACCACATCTTGGTGGCGTATAAGCGAAAATGAACTATAGGACTAATTGACTAAATAAAAACTATTTTACAGTTATTTTACTTACATATGACAGAAAAATTAACATTTTGGAATATATCGCAAACTCTACTATAAGTGGTGTGGCTTGTAAGCGAATTATACTGTACATATAATTTGTAACGGAAATCATGCTTTTGCTTTAAAGGCCCACAGTATCTTTAAAGATAGAACCATTGGGCAACGCTTTGTAGCTGGTCCGCTATACGAATTTTCTTTTATATTATTGCTAGTAGCTTTTGGACATATATTCGAACCATTTTATTCTTTTCTGGACCTCAATTTCTGCTCAGATCTGTGATTTTACGTTGTAATTAACCCATTTTATTTAATTTTTCAACAATATAGCTTCTGAAGTTAATGGCTAATTAAACATACAAATCTCTTGGTAGTTACCTTGTTTAGCTAATTACGCCTGAGACTTTTTATTCTTTCCCATTTTCTCATGAATATTTTTTTCACAATATGCACAGGTATATTGGTAAAAAGAGGCACGACATCAAACGATACTAACATTTCCCCTTTTCCCTTTTAGTTTTATAAAAAGGGTTTTGAGCATCAGCGGCGAACAATTCCATGACAAAAATACATTCGTTCGCATTAGTGTAGAAATATCGTAAACAAAAATTTACACTTGGCGTCAAAAGGACGAGTACGTTCAAATTCAATGTCAATGGTAGACAGTAATATAAAAATACATTTTGTAAAACCAGCTTCACAGCAACAACCAAGTGCCAACAATATGAGCCCACAACTATCCGAAAAAGGTAAAACGACAGTAAGGGGCCCAGCAGAAAACGCTACAGAAAAACCATTAAAACAAATGGGTATTGACCGATATATTAAAGTTGCAAATAAAAATAAGAGACAAAGAAGTCCTATATCGGAAAACCTCGCTGGTGAGGTTTTCCGATATAGGACTCCTCGATATAGGACTCCTCGCGAAAATGCCCAAAAACGTTACCCCTGATGCGGCGCCTTCTGAAAATAGCTTTTCATTACTACAAAACAAAGAAGAAGATGAAATCACATTTGTCAAGCCCAGCAAGCTGCCCCCAATTTACTTAAGGGAGAAAAACTCAAACGAGTTAATTGAAAACCTAGTACAACTAATCAGTGAAGAGGCGTTTTACGTATATCCTGATAAGATAAGCTCGATTGAAGATACAAAAATTCAGGTTAATGAAGAAAATCATTACCGCACAGTAGTTTCGGATTTTGAAACACAAAATAAAAATGTCTACACCTACCAACTTAAAAGTGCAAAAGGCCTCCAGGTAGTAATAAAAGGCAATGATTCATACGTGGATCCAGAAGAGGTAAAAGCGTGTCTGCTAATTAATGGTTTTAAAATGAAAAATGTTACTAACGTTAAAAATAGAGAACAAGTCCCCCAACCACTATTTCGTGTGGAAATGGAACCAGGTGACATGACATTAAAAAAGAATGAAGTACACTCCATTTATAGCGAGTTACCGTAGAAGAACCACGCAAGCGAGCAAGTCCCATTCAATGCCTGAATTGTCAAGAATATAGCCACACAGTCGTGTGTGGAGAACTACACAGCACTGCCAATTGTGACAAACCGAAAAATAATTCAAAAATTAAAAAGTGCAGCAATTGTCATGAAAACCACAAGCTAACTACAGGGGCTTTCCTGTCTACTTACATGTCAAACAATCTTTGTCTAAAAGACGTAGTAATACTTATGATCAACCTATTACTTTTGACAACACCAATTATCACCAGCTGCGGCAAGCAGCTACCAGCCGACCTTCATACGCCAACGTCTTTAAGGCTAACCAGGCCACAGTGCAAAAAATACCTAACATACAGTTCTCATACGCAAAGGCGTTGAATTCTAACCAGCCCACAGTTCTAAAAAGGCCTCTTGGCAACGATAGCACTGGCTTCAATTTTAATTGAATTGAGGCTTCAATAGATAATTTAATTCAAACTGTAAATTTTTTACAACCAACATTACCTGCATGATACAGGAAGTGAGGAAAATGCAGGCTGCATTAAACAAACCATGAACTTAAAAATCTGTTTCTGGAATGCAAACGGCATCCGCCAAGATAAAAATGAGCTCGAAAACTTCATGATGGATATACAAATTGATGTTATGATTATCGTGGAGACACACTTGACGGATAGAAGCTTTTTTAAAATCAGCGGATATACTCTGTATGGCACAAAGGACCCCCAAGGTAGAGCTTGTGGTGGCTCAGCTGTACTAATAAAATCGCGATTAAAGCACTACTTAATGGGTGATCAATATGCAGATTATCTTCAAGCAACTAACATCTGTATTGAAGCTGTTCATCAAAACCTGGTGATTTCATCAATTTACTCTCCTCCCAGGTACTTTAGTACAGAAAATCAATATAGTCAATTTTTAATTCACTAGGCCCACACTTTTTGGCCGCCGGGGACTACAACGCTAAGCATACGTTCTGGGGATCACGTCTCATCACGCCAATGGACGAGTTTTGTTTGACACGATCTCTAAAATTCGTTTGAATGTTATATCAAGCGGGCAGCCAACTTACTGGCCAACAGATCGGCGAAAAATTCCCGATGTTATTGATTTTGGAGTGGTAAAGGGTGTGCGCAGCGAAATGATCTAAGTTGAAGCATCTTTAGATTTGTCTTCAGATCACTCACCAACTATTGTCACTATATATTCCAATACAACTTCTTCGGACACTAGTGATTTAACGATGATAAACACACGTATTAATTGGTTGAAATACAAAAAATATTTGAGTACTCATTGCACAGAAAATATTCCATTACAAACGCAAACCTTAAGTAAGTTGCTCTAAATGCTACTACTACAAATCTTCAGGTGAGATATAATAATATTTATTCAGAAGATATAGAACGGCTTTTATCTGAAAGAAGAAGAGTTCGTAGAGGCTGGCAACGCTACAGATCCCCTCAGCTAAAATCTAGGCTGAAGGAATGTACTAAACAGCTCAAAACGCTACTAGAATATCAAAAAACCGATTCTCTTCAAAAATTTCTGAATGGTCTCACGCAACACCTCAAACAGACTATTCGCTATGGAGAGCAGCCCGAGGCCTCAAAAGACCTGTGATATATAAGCCTCCATTGCGAGCTTCGAATGGAGACTGGGCAAGAGCTGACACTGAAAAAGGCAATCTGTTGTAAACCACTTGCAGAAGTATTTACTCCAAATACATCTGATAATATAGTTGAGTTGCCACCAGTCGTCTCTATACCAGATGTTGCCTTGAAGTTCAATATTCGTGAGGTTGAACACTGTATTGCGGGCTTAAATTCGAAAAAAGCTCCACGCGCTGATAAAATAGCAATAAAATGCTCTTAGAGCTACCCTATACTGCAAAAAGGATAATTCTATTTATTTTTCGCCTCAAATGCTATCCCGCAGAATGGAAAGTTTCGCTAATTACCATTTTACCTAAGCCAGGCAAAGATCATACGAGGTGGATTCCTATAGATCTATTGTCTAACATATCAAAGCTATTTCAAAAGCTACTTATGAGTAAGCTAACATCCATACTGAATGGTAATGGATGCATTCCATACCACCAATTCGGTTTTAGGAGACAACATAGCACAATTGAACAAACACATAGACTCGTGAATGTGATTAGAAAAACCTTCGAGGAAAAGAAATATTGTTCTGCGCTCTTCATCGATGTTTCTCCGGCATTTGATAAAGTATGGCACGAGGGTTTAATACATAAACTAAAGCAAAGCCTACTCGAAAACACCCTTAAGCTTTTGGAAAGCTACTTAACTGAGCGAAAATTTGTCGTTAAGGAAGGTAATTTCTAAGCCCTCCGCAACCCATTGAAGCCGGAGTTCTTCAAGGCAGCATCATCGGCCCTGTATTATATCTGATATATGCCTCTGACTTACCGGTAAACAGGAACATACACATATCAACATTCGTTGATGATACAGCTTTTCTAAGTGTTCACAAATGCCATCAAGAAGCTTCCCGCAAACTGCAAGAGTATATACCCCAGTTGGAACAATGGCTAAAACACTGGCGAATTCAAATTAACGAGCAAAAATGTCTACACATTACCTTTACATTATGCAGAGAAAACTACCCACCTATACACATATATAACCAAACTATACCTCAACACACTGAAGGTAAAATATCTTGGTTTTCGTCTTGATCATCGTCTAACATGGAAGTCCCACATTAATGCAAAGGTTGAAATGCCAAATGAAATTAAAAGCATTTCAAATGAATTAGGCTCATTGGAAGGAACTCTAATCTAAGCCTAGATTGTAAGCTTCTTCTATACAACTCCATTATAAAACCAATATGGTATCCATTTATTGGGCACTGCCTCTGCATCAAATGTAGAAAAAATTCAAAGGCGACTAAATAAAATAGTCCATACGATTACAGCAGCCCCATGGTATGTCAGAAACAAGCGAATTCATAGAGATTTAGATTTGCCGCTGGTTAAGACAGTGTTTTCTAAACACGTTACTAGATACACAAAAAAAAACTGGAGTTGCACCCAAATCCCCTAGCCCGAAACATCATTAACTGTAGAGGCCACACTCGGCTGAGAAGGAGGGACACTCTTACTCTCAGCCGAATACGAGAGACGTAGACAACCAAAGAACTAACCACTGAAACAAATATTTTTGTCTGGCATTGGCTGGACTTAAAAATTAAAAATTTTTAGAGTTAAGATTTGATTACTTATTGTTAGTTCAATTTTATTGAAGATACAATAAATAAATATAACCGTTAAAAAAATACATTAATAATATATAAGATTTTAAAGAAAAACGTTAGTTGAGACCACAACAAGAATACAAAGAACACAATAAGAGCAAAAAAGAACGCACGGTGTCATGGGACACCGGGTAGGAAGGTAGTTCCTTACGTTTCACTTACCTTCGAAATTTTATTGTCACTATCTTTGAACGGTGCCAATTATTTATGTCGAGATGACAAATTCTTTTTACAAAAATATATTATCATTTGTACAATTCAGGTAAGTACTCGTATGTATGTCTGTTGTTAAAAAAGGTAGTGTGGTAGGTTCAAAAATAATGATAAAGATGAAGAAATTTCCTAGACTTCGATCTATCTATGTTTTCAATTACATCAAAATCGGCTAGATAGTTTCGGAGAGGCAGAAACTGCCCCTACCACTCCTCGTGCTCCTATTTTTGAAAAAAAATTTATAACCTATCTGCTTTTCTAGGCTCAGATCTATCTATGTTTTGAATTTCATCAAACTCGGATATAGTTTCAAATTTCATCAAAATCGATTGGATAGTTTCTGAGGCAGAAATTTCCCGCTACTTACCCTCGTGGTCCTGGTTTTTAAAAAACATATAACCTATGTGTCCTTATAGACTTAGATCTATCTATTTTAAAAATTTTGTCAAAATCGGTTTTGACGCTTAGCCGTTAAAGCGGAACGAACAAACAAATTTACTGTCGTATTTATAATATACTAGCTAAAACCCGTGTCCTTCGCTACAGAATATTCCATTTGTGATGAAGAGAAAAAGAAAACTCATATTTAATTCTTTTTCAATAACGTTTATTTAAAGTAGGGATGTAACGAATACCGATACCGATACCGATATATCGGCGATACTTCAGATTTTCCGATACATCGGTATCGGCGATATTTTACTGTCGAAACGACGATACTTTTAAAAATTTTGTCAGAGTTTTTTTCTAACAAATTATTTATTTTTTGTTAATTTTACCATGAACTAAACTCATTTCGTTATATCAATTTTAAAAATTAATAATATTTTATACTATTATTTTGCAAAAAAAACTATTTATTTTTTGTTAATTTTACCATGAATTCAAGTTCAATTCGTTGTTTTTTAAATCTTATTCCAGCAAAATAAGACACGGTAGAGCTGAACAACTTTTGTGAACATATCAATACAATCTGCACGTATCTAGGCACTCTAATAGCTCACACAGACCACTTTTTACCTTAAAAATTGTAGTTTTTCACTATTTTTTATGCTAAAAAAAAAATTTTTTTTTTTTTGAAAATAGTATATTCAAGTGCATACTTCGCTGTTGTGTTTCACTAACATTTTGTAGCCAGAAAAATTATATGTTCCTTTACTTTTTTTGAAAAAAAAAATTGAAAAAATTATTTTATTCACTTTTTTTAGTATAACTTATAGGGACTTCAAATTTTTCATTACCATTATTTGGCAAAACAACAACAAACAATAAAAAATAGTAAATACTAAAATCAGCAACATACGAAGTGGAATAACAAAGAAAGCAAAAAAATGCAATAAAACAATAAAAATATAGCCTAACGTAAAAAAGCAGGCTGTTTAGGGTGCCCAGATACATTCAGATTGTATTGACATGTTCACAAAAGTTGTTTAGCTTTACCGTAGCTACAACTTTGCCAAATATTGTTAATAAAAAATTACGAGTCCCTGTAAGTTATTCTGGAAAAAGTGAAAAAAAATGTTTTTCCTTAATTTTTCAAAAAAAAACTGCACGAAAAAATAGTTTTTTGGCATAAAATGGTAATAAAATCTGTTTACCGAACTCTTAGCTACATTATTGCATATATAGTTAAGCAGTATCACCAAGTTTGAATTTTCTGTTGGCCAAAAGTTGATGCCACCTTTTTTTGAGGGCCCGCTGATTTTCCAAAACTTTGGAGGTCCATAAAACGAGATTGGTCACCAAATTCGCCAAGCTAAATATAGGGTTTTCCTACCCCGTGGTAGTACAATCGAATCTATACTGTCAAGTCCGTGTGTTTTTAGGACTGTTGCACTGTGTTATCTGCATATTTTTAATATAGATTTTTTGGAAGCAAAGAAAATGTAGCTCCTTAAAAAATACTTCCAATTTTTTATACTGGGTTAATATCAATTTTAAATATTAATAATCTCGTACACTGTAATTTTGTATAATTAAAAAAATTGCACTTGAGTTTTGTTGAACTCAATTTCAATATTCGTATCGGTATCGGAATCGGTATCGGCGATATTTATTTTTAAGTATCGGCATCGGTATCGGATCGGCAAAACGGCGTATCGTTACATCCCTAATTTAAAGTTAAATATTGAAAAATAAATATTTAATCTGCTTGAGAGCTTGACTCCTTTCCATAATATTACTCTCGTTTTTTAAGTTAATACTCAGGAAAAAATATCAAAATTATGACTGTTTTGGCTTCCAAGATATTTTATAGTATTGCTTCTATATTGGAAGTTATACGCTGTAAATATTTCAGAAAGATCGATCCGCTGGTATTGGTTTTGAAACCATCTCAAAATAAATATTTGCTCTCTATGAGAGGCGCCACACCTACTTGTCCAATTTTGAAACTTTTTCCAGAGACAGTACACAAATCGACAGAACTATCCCTACAAAATTTCAAGGCTCTCCTTATATTAGCTTTTAAGATATCTCAAAACAAATATTTGTTCTTTATGGGAGGTGCCAGACTCTCATGTCCAATCCGGACTTATTTTGGAGCGACAACGCACACTGTAGAAAGCTTTGCTCAAAAAAAATTTTAAGATTCTTGCTGCATTCCTCTAAATATATAAAAAAAAATTATATAAAAAATTATGTGGGAGCTGCCACGCACACCAATTTTTGTATATTTTCTCTAGAACAATGCATAAAATCAATGGAGTAACTCCTACTAAATTTTAGGTGTTTTACCGCATTAGTTCCCATGATATGTCAAAATGTATATTTGCTATATATGGGAGGTACCACGTTTACTTGTCCACTCCTTAATAATATCTCTTTAAAAACTTTATAAAAAGAGTAACTCACACAAATTTTGAAGTCCTTAACTGCATTAGTCCCATAAATATATTAAGATAAAAATTTCTTCTATATGGGAAGTTCCACGCCCACTTATAATATTTCTAAATTATATAGACTTTTGTTCCTTTCAGATCATCTACTGTGAAAGCTGCAGCAAGATCGGCTCACTGGTGTGGACTCCATAGCTTTCAAACATACAAACAAACATACATACAAACAAACAGAAGTCGTAGGGAACAATTCGTTTGGCGGCCATTAAAATATTAAAATTTGGGTAATTAAAATTTGAAATTTTAAAATTTTAATTGTTAAATAAACAAATGTGTAATTTGATACCCGTGGGGAAAAAAAGATGAAAGTGCCCTGTAGGCAAAATGTGTATAGTGAAGATTGTGAAAAATTATAGTGTGGATAATGCTTTTTGGTGTTATAGATATTTAGGGTGTTGTTCTTATGTGGTGATATTGAGACATTTGTAGTGAGTTTGGAGCTTGAAAGTATTGGTTTAGTATAGACAATGTGGTTCTTATGGGGTGATATTGAGACATTGGGTAGTGAGTTTGGAACTTGGAAGTATTGGCTTACTATAGACTGTGTGGTTCTTATGGGGTCATATTGAGAGATTGGGTAGTGTTTTAGATTATATGTGGAAATAAAGAGTGTAGACTTGTAGATAAAAAAGTCGACTTGGGTTCCTACGGGGTTTATTGTGTGGCTATTGATTTGAGATGTTCATAATTTTTTTTGTGGTGCTTGTGTTTACATTTAAAATGTAGTTGTGTTTATTTAAGCATGTCCGTCCACCAATTGACTGGTGGAGGGTTTGCATATTTTCAAAATGTGGTTATGGAAGTATTAGAGGGGGGTGTTAAGTTCCAATTAATATGTATGCATATACATACATACGTACATACAATAAGCGTTTGCTTTTTGTTATAATATTTTTTTATTTTTTGTCAAGTGGGGGTATTTTTTTTTCTTTTGCATCAAATAATCGCACGATCGTTTGGATTTGTAGTTGTGTTGCTTAGTATGTCAGATGGTCTGAAATGTTTGTTTACTTTAAATAAGCATGCTTAATCTTGTTGGTGTTTTTTGTTTATTCAGGTGGATGTGTTGGAGAATGCGTCATCATCCTAATTTTTGTTTGTTGGTGGGGGTTGGTTAGAGGTTGTGTTTACATAAAGAGTCTGTACATGTGGATTGATGTCTGTCTGTCCATTTTAAAATCATGTTAATCTTGTTTATTGCTTTGTTTATTTAGCTGCATATGTTTTGCGAATGAGTCATCATTTTGGTAACATAATTTCATTAGTCATCATTTATATAAAATATTACACAATGTTGTTAAAAATATGTATACATATTACGCATTGGCGTACCTAGAAACTAAAAAAACAATTTCTTGGAGGGGCTAACGCCAACATTAGTCCCTTATATCTTCAAAGTTAACTAATATTTTTAACTATGGGGGGGGGGATAGAGCGATCCTGGGGGGTGAGTATTCCCCCCAAGAAGTGCCTATATACGCCAATGGTATTACGTAACTTTTAGCAAGTGAAGTTTCCTCAGTAGATTAAAAAGCACTTATGAAAATACACTAGCAAGTAATATACAATAAAATTCGCTTATAGTCCACTGCCTCATTTGCATGATGTTTGTGGACTGTAAGGCGAATTGGACTATATCTTGATTTTTATATAAACCAATGATTGGCTTATATACGCATCCCCATATATTTATTTCTTTTAACAATAGAAACATAAAAGTAACGTTTACATATTACTTCCTTATTTACTCAATTCATAAATATTGCAATTAAGAATGCTAAAATAAAAACAATTTCTACTTCAATGTAACAAATATTTTTATAAAATTATCATTAAAAAATATATAATTTTTGATTTTTGCATTTTGGATTATATTTTCCATAACTTCCATATATTTAAGACATTTCGAACCACATCTTGGTGGCGTATAAGCGACTAAATAAAAACTATTTTACAGTTATTTTACTTACATATGACAGAAAAATTAACATTTTGGAATATATCGCAAACTCTACTATAAGTGGTGTGGCTTGTAAGCGAATTATACTGTACATATAATTTGTAACGGAAATCATGCTTTTGCTTTAAAGGCCCACAGTATCTTTAAAGATAGAACCATTGGGCAACGCTTTGTAGCTGGTCCGCTATACGAATTTTCTTTTATATTATTGCTAGTAGCTTTTGGACATATATTCGAACCATTTTATTCTTTTCTGGACCTCAATTTCTGCTCAGATCTGTGATTTTACGTTGTAATTAACCCATTTTATTTAATTTTTCAAAAATATAGCTTCTGAAGTTAATGGCTAATTAAACATACAAATCTCTTGGTAGTTACCTTGTTTAGCTAATTACCCCTGAGATTTTTTATTCTTTCCCATTTTCTCATGAATATTTTTTTCACAATATGCACAGGTATATTGGTAAAAAGAGGCACGACATCAAACGATACTAACATTTCCCCTTTTCCCTTTTAGTTTTATAAAAAGGGCTTTGAGCATCAGCGGCGAACAATTCCATGACAAAAATACATTCGTTCGCATTAGTGTAGAAATATCGTAAACAAAAATTTACACTTGGCGTCAAAAGGACGAGTACGTTCAAATTCAATGTCAATGGTAGACAGTAATATAAAAATACATTTTGTAAAACCAGCTTCACAGCAACAACCAAGTGCCAACAATATGAGCCCACAACTATCCGAAAAAGGTAAAACGACAGTAAGGGGCCCAGCAGAAAACGCTACAGAAAAACCATTAAAACAAATCGGTATTGACCGATATATTAAAGTTGCAAATAAAAATAAGAGACAAAGAAGTCCTATATCGGAAAACCTCGCTGGCGAGGTTTTCCGATATAGGACTCCTCGATATAGGACTCCTCGCGAAAATGCCCAAAAACGTTACCCCTGATGCGGCGCCTTCTGAAAATAGCTTTTCATTACTACAAAACAAAGAAGAAGATGAAATCACATTTGTCAAGCCCAGCAAGCTGCCCCCAATTTACTTAAGGGAGAAAAACTCAAACGAGTTAATTGAAAACCTAGTACAACTAATCAGTGAAGAGGCGTTTTACGTATATCCTGATAAGATAAGCTCGATTGAAGATACAAAAATTCAGGTTAATGAAGAAAATCATTACCGCACAGTAGTTTCGGATTTTGAAACACAAAATAAAAATGTCTACACCTACCAACTTAAAAGTGCAAAAGGCCTCCAGGTAGTAATAAAAGGCAATGATTCATACGTGGATCCAGAAGAGGTAAAAGCGGGTCTGCTAATTAATGGTTTTAAAATGAAAAATGTTACTAACGTTAAAAATAGAGAACAAGTCCCCCAACCACTATTTCGTGTGGAAATGGAACCAGGTGACATGACATTAAAAAAGAATGAAGTACACTCCATTTATGGCGAGTTACCGTAGAAGAACCACGCAAGCGAACAAGTCCCATTCAATGCCTGAATTGTCAAGAATATAGCCACACAGTCGTGTGTGGAGAACTACACAGCACTGCCAATTGTGACAAACCGAAAAATAATTCAAAAATTAAAAAGTGTAGCAATTGTCATGAAAACCACAAGCTAACTACAGGGGCTTACCTATCTACTTACATGTTAAACAATCTTTGTCTAAAGGACGTAGTAATACTTATGATCAACCTATTACTTTTGACAACACCAATTATCACCAGCTGCGGCAAGCAGCTACCAGCCGACCTTCATACGCCAACGTCTTTAAGGCTAACCAGGCCACAGTGCAAAAAATACCTAACATACAGTTCTCATACGCAAAGGCGTTGAATTCTAACCAGCCCACAGTTCTAAAAAGGCCTCTTGGCAACGATAGCACTGGCTTCAATTTTAATTGAATTGAGGCTTCAATAGATAATTTAATTCAAACTGTAAATTTTTTACAACCAACATTACCTGCATGATACAGGAAGTGAGGAAAATGCAGGCTGCATTAAACAAACCACGAACTTAAAAATCTGTTTCTGGAATGCAAACGGCATCCGCCAAGATAAAAATGAGCTCGAAAACTTCATGATGGATATACAAATTGATGTTATGATTATCGTGGAGACACACTTGACGGATAGAAGCTTTTTTAAAATCAGCGGATATACTCTGTATGGCACAAAGGACCCCCAAGGTAGAGCTTGTGGTGGCTCAGCTGTACTAATAAAATCGCGATTAAAGCACTACTTAATGGGTGATCAATATGAAGATTATCTTCAAGCAACTAACATCTGTATTGAAGCTGTTCATCAAAACCTGGTGATTTCATCAATTTACTCTCCTCCCAGGTACTTTATTACAGAAAACCAATATAGTCAATTTTTAATTCATTAGGCCCACACTTTTTGGCCGCCGGGGACTACAACGCTAAGCACACGTTCTGGGGATCACGTCTCATCACGCCAAATGGACGAGTTTTGTTTGACACGATCTCTAAAACTCGTTTGAATGTTATATCAAGCGGGCAGCCAACTTACTGGCCAACAGATCGGCGAAAAATTCCCGATGTTATTGATTTTAGAGTGGTAAAGGGTGTGCGCAGCGAAATGATCTAAGTTGAAGCATCTTTAGATTTGTCTTCAGATCACTCACCAACTATTGTCACTATATATTCCAATACAACTTCTTCGGACACTAGTGATTTAACGATGATAAACACACGTATTAATTGGTTGAAATACAAAAAATATTTGAGTACTCATTGCACAGAAAATATTCCATTACAAACGCAAGCCTTAAGTAAGTTGCTCTAAATGCTACTACTACAAATCTTCAAGTGAGATATAATAATATTTATTCAGAAGATATAGAACGGCTTTTATCTGAAAGAAGAAGAGTTCCTAGAGGCTGGCAACGCTACAGATCCCCTCAGCTAAAATCTAGGCTGAAGGAATGTACTAAACAGCTCAAAACGCTACTAGAATATCAAAAAACCGATTCTCTTCAAAAATTTCTGAATGGTCTCACGCAACACCTCAAACAGACTATTCGCTATGGAGAGCAGCCCGAGGCCTCAAAAGACCTGTGATATATAAGCCTCCATTGCGAGCTTCGAATGGAGACTGGGCAAGAGTTGACGCTGAAAAAGGCAATCTGTTTGTAAACCACTTGCAGAAAGTATTTACTCCAAATACATCTGATAATATAGTTGAGTTGCCACCAGTCGTCTCTATACCAGATGTTGCCTTGAAGTTCAATATTCGTGAGGTTGAACACTGTATTGCGGGCTTAAATTCGAAAAAAGCTCCAGGCGCTGATAAAATAGCAATAAAATGCTCTTAGAGCTACCCTATACTGCAAAAAGGATAATTCTATTTATTTTCAACGGTATTTTTCGCCTCAAATGCTATCCCGCAGAATGGAAAGTTTCGCTAATTACCATTTTACCTAAGCCAGGCAAAGATCATACGAGGTGGATTCCTATAGGTCTATTGTCTAACATATCAAAGCTATTTCAAAAGCTACTTATGAGTAAGCTAACATCCATACTGACTGGTAATGGATGCATTCCATACCACCGATTCAGTTTTAGGAGACAACATAGCACAATTGAACAAACACATAGACTCGTGAATGTGATTAGAAAAACCTTCGAGGAAAATAAATATTGTTCTGCGCTCTTCATCGATGTTTCTCCGGCATTTGATAAAGTATGGCACTAAAGCAAAGCCTACTCGAAAACACCCTTAAGCTTTTGGAAAGCTACTTAACTGAGCGAAAATTTGTCGTTAAGGAAGGTAATTTTCTAAGCCCTCCGCAACCCATTGAAGCCGGAGTTCTTCAAGGCAGCATCATCGGTCCTGTATTATATCTGATATATGCCTCTGACTTACCGGTAAACAGGAACATACACATATCAACATTCGTTGATGATACAGCTTTTCTAAGTGTTCACAAATGCCATCAAGAAGCTTCCCGCAAACTGCAAGAGTATATACCCCAGTTGGAACAATGGCTAAAACACTGGCGAATTCAAATTAACGAGCAAAAATGTCTACACATTACCTTTACATTATGCAGAGAAAACTACCCACCTATACACATATATAACCAAACTATACCTCAACACACTGAAGTAAAATATCTTGGTTTTCGTCTTGATCATCGTCTAACATGGAAGTCCCACATTAATGCAAAGGTGAAATGCAAATGAAATTAAAAGCATTTCAAATGAATTAGCTCATTGGAAGGAACTCTAATCTAAGCCTAGATTGTAAGCTTCTTCTATACAACTCCATTATAAAACCAATATGGTATCCAGTTATTGGGCACTGCCTCTGCATCAAATGTAGAAAAAATTCAAAGGCGACTAAATAAAATAGTCCATACGATTACAGCAGCCCCATGGTATGTCAGAAACAAGCGAATTCATAGAGATTTAGATTTGCCGCTGGTTAAGACAGTGTTTTCTAAACACGTTACTAGATACACAAAAAAAACTGGAGTTGCACCCAAATCCCCTAGCCCGAAACATCATTAACTGTAGAGGCCACACTCGGCTGAGAAGGAGGGACACTCTTACTCTCAGCCGAATACGAGAGACGTAGACAACCAAAGAACTAACCACTGAAACAAATATTTTTGTCTGGCATTGGCTGGACTTAAAAATTAAAAATTTTTAGAGTTAAGATTTGATTACTTATTGTTAGTTCAATTTTATTGAAGATACAATAAATAAATATAACCGTTAAAAAAATACATTAATAATATATAAGATTTTAAAGAAAAACGTTAGTTGAGACCACAACAAGAATACAAAGAACACAATAAGAGCAAAAAAGAACGCACGGTGTCATGGGACACCGGGTAGGAAGGTAGTTCCTTACGTTTCACTTACCTTCGAAATTTTATTGTCACTATCTTTGAACGGTGCCAATTATTTATGTCGAGATGACAAATTCTTTTTACAAAAATATATTATCATTTGTACAATTCAGGTAAGTACTCGTATGTATGTCTGTTGTTAAAAAAGGTAGTGTGGTAGGTTCAAAAATAATGATAAAGATGAAGAAATTTCCTAGACTTCGATCTATCTATGTTTTCAATTACATCAAAATCGGCTAGATAGTTTCGGAGAGGCAGAAACTGCCCCTACCACTCCTCGTGCTCCTATTTTTGAAAAAAAATTTATAACCTATCTGCTTTTCTAGGCTCAGATCTATCTATGTTTTGAATTTCATCAAACTCGGATATAGTTTCAAATTTCATCAAAATCGATTGGATAGTTTCTGAGGCAGAAATTTCCCGCTACTTACCCTCGTGGTCCTGGTTTTTAAAAAACATATAACCTATGTGTCCTTATAGACTTAGATCTATCTATTTTAAAAATTTTGTCAAAATCGGTTTTGACGCTTAGCCGTTAAAGCGGAACGAACAAACAAATTTACTGTCGTATTTATAATATACTAGCTAAAACCCGTGTCCTTCGCTACAGAATATTCCATTTGTGATGAAGAGAAAAAGAAAACTCATATTTAATTCTTTTTCAATAACGTTTATTTAAAGTAGGGATGTAACGAATACCGATACCGATACCGATATATCGGCGATACTTCAGATTTTCCGATACATCGGTATCGGCGATATTTTACTGTCGAAACGACGATACTTTTAAAAATTTTGTCAGAGTTTTTTTCTAACAAATTATTTATTTTTTGTTAATTTTACCATGAACTAAACTCATTTCGTTATATCAATTTTAAAAATTAATAATATTTTATACTATTATTTTGCAAAAAAAACTATTTATTTTTTGTTAATTTTACCATGAATTCAAGTTCAATTCGTTGTTTTTTAAATCTTATTCCAGCAAAATAAGACACGGTAGAGCTGAACAACTTTTGTGAACATATCAATACAATCTGCACGTATCTAGGCACTCTAATAGCTCACACAGACCACTTTTTACCTTAAAAATTGTAGTTTTTCACTATTTTTTATGCTAAAAAAAAATTTTTTTTTTTTTGAAAATAGTATATTCAAGTGCATACTTCGCTGTTGTGTTTCACTAACATTTTGTAGCCAGAAAAATTATATGTTCCTTTACTTTTTTTGAAAAAAAAAATTGAAAAAATTATTTTATTCACTTTTTTTAGTATAACTTATAGGGACTTCAAATTTTTCATTACCATTATTTGGCAAAACAACAACAAACAATAAAAAATAGTAAATACTAAAATCAGCAACATACGAAGTGGAATAACAAAGAAAGCAAAAAAATGCAATAAAACAATAAAAATATAGCCTAACGTAAAAAAGCAGGCTGTTTAGGGTGCCCAGATACATTCAGATTGTATTGACATGTTCACAAAAGTTGTTTAGCTTTACCGTAGCTACAACTTTGCCAAATATTGTTAATAAAAAATTACGAGTCCCTGTAAGTTATTCTGGAAAAAGTGAAAAAAAATGTTTTTCCTTAATTTTTCAAAAAAAAACTGCACGAAAAAATAGTTTTTTGGCATAAAATGGTAATAAAATCTGTTTACCGAACTCTTAGCTACATTATTGCATATATAGTTAAGCAGTATCACCAAGTTTGAATTTTCTGTTGGCCAAAAGTTGATGCCACCTTTTTTTGAGGGCCCGCTGATTTTCCAAAACTTTGGAGGTCCATAAAACGAGATTGGTCACCAAATTCGCCAAGCTAAATATAGGGTTTTCCTACCCCGTGGTAGTACAATCGAATCTATACTGTCAAGTCCGTGTGTTTTTAGGACTGTTGCACTGTGTTATCTGCATATTTTTAATATAGATTTTTTGGAAGCAAAGAAAATGTAGCTCCTTAAAAAATACTTCCAATTTTTTATACTGGGTTAATATCAATTTTAAATATTAATAATCTCGTACACTGTAATTTTGTATAATTAAAAAAATTGCACTTGAGTTTTGTTGAACTCAATTTCAATATTCGTATCGGTATCGGAATCGGTATCGGCGATATTTATTTTTAAGTATCGGCATCGGTATCGGATCGGCAAAACGGCGTATCGTTACATCCCTAATTTAAAGTTAAATATTGAAAAATAAATATTTAATCTGCTTGAGAGCTTGACTCCTTTCCATAATATTACTCTCGTTTTTTAAGTTAATACTCAGGAAAAAATATCAAAATTATGACTGTTTTGGCTTCCAAGATATTTTATAGTATTGCTTCTATATTGGAAGTTATACGCTGTAAATATTTCAGAAAGATCGATCCGCTGGTATTGGTTTTGAAACCATCTCAAAATAAATATTTGCTCTCTATGAGAGGCGCCACACCTACTTGTCCAATTTTGAAACTTTTTCCAGAGACAGTACACAAATCGACAGAACTATCCCTACAAAATTTCAAGGCTCTCCTTATATTAGCTTTTAAGATATCTCAAAACAAATATTTGTTCTTTATGGGAGGTGCCAGACTCTCATGTCCAATCCGGACTTATTTTGGAGCGACAACGCACACTGTAGAAAGCTTTGCTCAAAAAAAATTTTAAGATTCTTGCTGCATTCCTCTAAATATATAAAAAAAAATTATATAAAAAATTATGTGGGAGCTGCCACGCACACCAATTTTTGTATATTTTCTCTAGAACAATGCATAAAATCAATGGAGTAACTCCTACTAAATTTTAGGTGTTTTACCGCATTAGTTCCCATGATATGTCAAAATGTATATTTGCTATATATGGGAGGTACCACGTTTACTTGTCCACTCCTTAATAATATCTCTTTAAAAACTTTATAAAAAGAGTAACTCACACAAATTTTGAAGTCCTTAACTGCATTAGTCCCATAAATATATTAAGATAAAAATTTCTTCTATATGGGAAGTTCCACGCCCACTTATAATATTTCTAAATTATATAGACTTTTGTTCCTTTCAGATCATCTACTGTGAAAGCTGCAGCAAGATCGGCTCACTGGTGTGGACTCCATAGCTTTCAAACATACAAACAAACATACATACAAACAAACAGAAGTCGTAGGGAACAATTCGTTTGGCGGCCATTAAAATATTAAAATTTGGGTAATTAAAATTTGAAATTTTAAAATTTTAATTGTTAAATAAACAAATGTGTAATTTGATACCCGTGGGGAAAAAAAGATGAAAGTGCCCTGTAGGCAAAATGTGTATAGTGAAGATTGTGAAAAATTATAGTGTGGATAATGCTTTTTGGTGTTATAGATATTTAGGGTGTTGTTCTTATGTGGTGATATTGAGACATTTGTAGTGAGTTTGGAGCTTGAAAGTATTGGTTTAGTATAGACAATGTGGTTCTTATGGGGTGATATTGAGACATTGGGTAGTGAGTTTGGAACTTGGAAGTATTGGCTTACTATAGACTGTGTGGTTCTTATGGGGTCATATTGAGAGATTGGGTAGTGTTTTAGATTATATGTGGAAATAAAGAGTGTAGACTTGTAGATAAAAAAGTCGACTTGGGTTCCTACGGGGTTTATTGTGTGGCTATTGATTTGAGATGTTCATAATTTTTTTTGTGGTGCTTGTGTTTACATTTAAAATGTAGTTGTGTTTATTTAAGCATGTCCGTCCACCAATTGACTGGTGGAGGGTTTGCATATTTTCAAAATGTGGTTATGGAAGTATTAGAGGGGGGTGTTAAGTTCCAATTAATATGTATGCATATACATACATACGTACATACAATAAGCGTTTGCTTTTTGTTATAATATTTTTTTATTTTTTGTCAAGTGGGGGTATTTTTTTTTTCTTTTGCATCAAATAATCGCACGATCGTTTGGATTTGTAGTTGTGTTGCTTAGTATGTCAGATGGTCTGAAATGTTTGTTTACTTTAAATAAGCATGCTTAATCTTGTTGGTGTTTTTTGTTTATTCAGGTGGATGTGTTGGAGAATGAGTCATCATCCTAATTTTTGTTTGTTGGTGGGGGTGGTTAGAGGTTGTGTTTACATAAAGAGTCTGTACATGTGGATTGATGTCTGTCTGTCCATTTTAAAATCATGTTAATCTTGTTTATTGCTTTGTTTATTTAGCTGCATATGTTTTGCGAATGAGTCATCATTTTGGTAACATAATTTCATTAGTCATCATTTATATAAAATATTACACAATGTTGTGCTAGTTCTTGCTGTTGCTATGTATACATATGAATTTCATCATATCTCGTAATATCTATAAAAAATAGACTTGACTATTACGCGATTCTCATAGGATGTATATAAGTAGAAGAAATAATGAAGATATTCATCGGTATACTCTGATATCTCAACAAGTTCTGTTGAAAGCAACAAATTTATTAATAAACAAGTTCATAGTGTTTTTAAAAAAGAACTAAATAAATTAAATTAAATAATTAAATATAGTCAATTGTTGCTAATTAAACAAATAGTTTGAAAACAAACAAAAAATTTAATAATAAATGGTCCAAATGCAAAAGTCATGCTCAATTACAACATGTGCAATGTGATGCACAGCCTCCAATGCCTTTATATAACCCTATTGCTTGGACCAATATGCAACAGCAACATCCGGTGTCCTTCCAAGAGCTTCCAATGACTTCGTACTATCCTACATGGTTGAACAATCAGTTTTCAGTACCCATTCAAATTCCACATCATCTTCCTATTCCCTATCAATATACATCACCAATGCAATGGCAGCAATATAATATGCCCAACTATTATCCTTCAGTTTTGAATAATCAATTTGCCTTGTCGATGGACAGTTCCAGGTATCCTCAACACCAACAACAACAGCAGCAACATCATCAGCAGCAACAGCAGCATCATCAATAACAACAGCAACAACTAGATAATATTGTGTTTGATGACATGGATGTTTCAAATTCTCCCTTTGAATGTAGAACCAAAATATTATGAAATAAACAGTGCATTCAAAAAAAATATTGCAACGTACGGAATTCCCAACAAAAAAGATGTTATTCTGTTTGAAGACTTTGTTCTGGAAAATAAACCTATTTTCAAGGAAAGACTTGAAAAAAGTTTAGCTAAACATAATATTTTAAAATTCTGTGTAACTCTTATTGGAGAGTATATAAAAAATGTTGGTGAAGAAATTGACTTGTCTCAAATTTCACACAGAGCAAAAATGGAATTATTGTACCTGGGAAGTAATGTTGATGACTTAATTGAAATACAACTTCAGGACATTCATAATAAAATGTCAGAATTCCAGGAAAGAGACTCTGGGTGGACTTTAATCAGAATTATTCGTCTAGAAATTAATATAAACAAAAGTTCACTAGCAAAAGGATCTCATTGGATAAGCACACCATTAAAACTGGCTAAAAAGCGGGGCTGTATAAACATTGAAAACAATGATGATTACTGTTTCAAATGGGCTTTAGTTGCCGCATTGGATACCACAATAATAGAGAAAAAGCGACGTTGCTGCTCATATAACATCGAAGATATTACTGCTGATGTCATTTGTCTACAAAATGGAATTGTGGTTGATTTTACAAATTTAAAGTTCCCATTGGCATTAAAAAACATCAAAGTATTTGATGATAGGAATGATGGTATAAGTGTGAAGGTTTTTGGATATGATAATGAGAAGGATGAAATAAATGAACCACTCTACAATACACAAAAAGAAAAAATAAAGCATAATAATTTAACGGTGCTGGAAGCTGGAGACATTCATCATTATATATTTATTCAAAACATATCAAGGTAAGTAAATACATATTTATGATTGAATAACTATATACATACATAAATTTATTCCTTTTACAGACTTTTGAAAGCTCAGACAACCAAGCGCCATGACAGACTTTTATTCTGTAATACCAACACAAAACGGAATGTGGGAAAATTGTTGCTGAGTTGCCTTCTCCCGAAGATAGTATTTTAAAGTTTACAGATCACCAGCGGCAAATGGATGTGCCATTCGTTATATATGCAGATTTTGAATGCATACTAGAAGATATCTAAACTACTATACGTGACAAAACTCAAGTTATAAAGAGGCACATTCCTTGTCCCTTTAGTTATTATATAAAATGTATAGGTAATAATAGTTTAGATAAATTTAAGAAATATACTGGTGAGGACGCATCTGTAAAATTTGTTGACTGGTTAATTGACAATTGTGAAGATATTTACAATCAGTTCCTCACCAGTAAGACAAAAATGAACAGCTTGACTCTTTCGGAAATATACAGTTTTCAAAATTCAATAAATTGTCACATATGTGACAAATTTCTCGGTAAAGATCGTGTAAGAGATCATTGTCATATAAGTGGTAAATATCGAGGTGCAGCTCACAATATTTGCAACTTAAAGTACCAAATTACGAAGTTCATACCCATATATTTTCATAATTATTCATCTTATGACTCGCACCTCTTTGTTAAAGAATTAGGTAAAAAGTCTGACAACATAAAAGTCCTACCACTGAACAAAGAACTGTACATATCACTATCTACATTTACAAAAATGACTGACAATTGCAATCTTGAACTCCGATTTTTAGATACTATTCGTTTTATGGCTGATAGCTTAGAGTCCTTAACAAATAACCTTACGGACAATGACTTTCATACGGTTAGGGCACACTTTAACAGAAATACACCATTTGACCTTGTACGAAGAAAGGGTGTTTTCCCTTATGAATATCTTGATTCGTTTGAAAAATTGGATGATGGTCAGCTTCCATGAAGAGGAGATTTTTTTAACAAATTAAATAACAAGGAATGCTCAATTGAAGATTAGGAGCATGCAATAAAGATTTTACATACCTTTAATTGAAAAACCCTGCGAGATTATATGGAATTATATATCAAAACAGATGTGCTTTTGGTAGCAGATATATTCGAAAATTTTCGAAAAGTCTGTAAGGGAATTTATAATCTAGATCCGTGTCAGTACTATACTGCTCCAGGACTATTATGGGATGCCATGCTAAAGCACACACAATAGAATTAGAGTTGTTAACAGACATTGACATGTATAATTTCTTTAAAAAGGGAATACGCGGTGGAATGGTACAGTGCAGTAAACGATATTCTAAAGCAAATAATAAATACTTAGATGATTTTGATGAAGACAACCCTTCAGAGTTTGAAGTATATTTAGTATATTTTGGGCGATGTCTGAATATCTTCCTTATGGAGGATTCCGATGGCTGACAAGTGATGAGCGGAATCTGGATGCGAAAAGCATAGATAATAACTCAAAAGATGGTTATGTATATGAGGTCACTTTGGAATATCCTTCACATCTGCATGACTCTTACAACGACCTTCCCTTCTGTGTTGAAAACAAGAAAACTTTAGAATCAACCCATAATAAATTAATTTCGGATTTTTCGCCAAAAAAAACTCTTATATAATACATTACAGAGTTCTTAAGCAATGTTTGGAATATGGTTTGATTTTAAAGAAAACGCAACGTATTCTAGCATTTAAACAATCTCCATGGTTAAAAGGTTATATTGACTTAAATACCAAACACAGAGCCACTGCTAAAAATGCTTTTGAGAAAAATTTTTTCAAATTAGTCAATAATGCTGTGTATGGCAAAACAATGGAGAATATGGACAAGTGGAGAGATGTGAAAATTGTAACCAACTGGAACAGAACAAACTGTAACCATTTGGGGGCTCAAGATTGGATATCTATATCCAATTTTCATAGTTTATCTATATTTTCTGAAGATATGGTAGCTATGGAAATGAATAGAGTCAAAACATATTACAACAAGCCCATATACTTGGGATTCTGCGTCTTGGAGCTTTCTAAATGGAAAATGTATTTCCATTATGGATTCATGCAGCCCAAGTTTAAAGCAAATTTATCTTTAAATTACATGGCCACCGACTCATTTATATATACAATAAAAACTGACGACTTTTATGCCGACATAAAATCTGACATAGAACAAGAATTTGACAGTTCCGATTACCAAAAAGATAACGAATATGGTATTCCTCTATTAAACACAAAGAAGCTGGGTATGATGAAGGATGAGAATTGCGGGAAAGTGATGAAAGAATTTGTAGGACTTCGATCTAAAATATATTCTTTTAGCGTGCAATATGAAAATGGTGTTAAAAAATCAAAGGTGGTTAAGAAATGTGTTCTTGATAAATATAATTTAGATGCGTATAGAAATTGTTTATTTAATAAGTCTATTGTTTATGATGATATGTTAACATTGAAGTTAAAAATTCATTAAATTTATACCAACCAACTAAATAAGGTTGTATTAAGTTATCAAAATGATAACAGAAAAATACTATGTAATGGTATAAATACATATGGTATAAATACATATGCATGGTATAATTATCGAATTGAGGAAACAAATCCAGATTATGAACTGGATATGCTGCTAATGGAAATTGATAAGCTTCAAGAAGAATGATGGATTTTTGATTTAAATGTTATCTGTTTCTGTTTATATGTAAATATTTAGTTATTAATGTTTAGTTATTATGAAAATTTTATTTGTTATTGAAAAATTCTAATAATAAAAAATTATATAATATTATTAGTTGTTAAGAAAATTTTATTTGTTATTTAAAAATTCTAATATTGAAATAAATTAAATTAATAACAAAAAATAACAAAAAACTAATACAATCTTTGTTTTATTTTTTCCAATTTATTCTCTACTGTTAAACATGAACGATCAAAGTTTGTTTTGCACCAAAAAAAATAAAATATCTAAAAAACTCCATTAAAAGAGGGCTGCCTATAGGCATGAGCTAGCAGAGAAAACTATTCTTGTTGGATCAAAACCATTCTTCTCAAGTTTTTTGCTTACTTGCAAATTTTTGTTTGTTTATAAGTTTAACTGTACTGTTAGATCCTGCATAATCTTGATTTGATTTGATTGGTGTATTTCTTGAATTTGAATTTCACAACATTATGAAATTATATCAAGTTTTTCTTTCGACATTTACAAAGTCAAAAAAGTTTTGATAATCTGATAAGCTATTCAATCAATTTTAACTTAAAAATTTCTTTTATATTCCTAAGGAATTATCCTTCAGAAAAAATAATACAAGACAATGAATATTTTATTTTTTATTTTATTTATTAAATTTAATTATAATGGTTGAAACATTGCATAATACGATTCCATTAAATTTTCTAATATAACTTTCCGTAGAAAGTATATCGAGCACCTACAAGTATCAGGTCCTTCCTCACAATTCGGATCGTACCAGGGACAGCATTTAAAATGTCCTTCTGTGTTGTCTTCATCTTCCATAATATCAAATTCATCATTCTCGTCCAGCATATTTTGGAAAAATATGATAATTTCCCAATGATCTGATATGAATTTATTTAGACTCCTTCTTATTTGACTAATTTTGTTAATATTCCGTATAAATTTTGTTGCTGCTTACTTTTTCAAAGGAATCGTGGATACTGCAAAATTTTCCCTAAATATTTAGCAACAAAGTGTGTAAAATTATGTATTATTGTTCTTTCATTCTCTTATTCCCTTTTCGATTTTCCGACAAATATATAAGGAAAGATTCATATTAATAGACCTCCTTATCACTACCTCTCTCCCTCTCTCTCTCTATAATGATCTCCTCACATACTCATAGTCATTATTTCGGAACAAATATTTTCGGTTAGGCTTCTTGTAGTCATCGTCGCTACTTCCATGATCAATTTCAATTGAATATTCAAAGTGACAAGATCTATATAAAAATGAGCTCTACAAAAAATTTAACAACAAAATTTAATTCTCTAAACAACAAAAGTTTAATGCACATAAAGGATCTAGACATTGCAGTTAAATATCCTGTTCAAAATATAACACGGGTAACGACAAAATATGGACCAACACTAAAAGTTGAAATGGAAAAAGTAGAATGTTTCTGCCTAAAAGATATAATACTCTGACAGATGATGAAATTAAGGATCTTTCGAATGGAACATTTCAACTACGTCGAGAAGGTGATCAAAACTTAATCATTGAGAGTGAGCTGGAGGAGTTTTTGATTCAAAATGCACAATATCCTATTTGGGAATAAAATAAATTAGTTCTGTATAGTAAATTATAAATAAAGAAAAATGCATTAAAGAGTTTTGTGAAATATATACGATTGTGTGTTTTTATTTAATATTTTCAGTTATTTCATAAAGAAACTTAAGACATAAATTACCACAGGTAAATGTATTAAAATTCTGATGTTGATTATAGTTGTATTTTATATTTGTGCCCAGATATTTGAGTACTTCCGAAGGAGGTTGTAAGTTTCTAAAACTATCGAAATATTCTTTTTTATTGATGTTTTTATAATATGCTACCCAATGTGTACCAGGTCCTGTTGATATATACAAATTGATTATTCCACATTCAATTATGTTTGGTCGTTTTGGTAGTGAGTCCAACATGAAAACTCCTCTAAAATGTGGAATTTTGTTTGCAAAATTTCTCAAGTCGACTTCTGATAGTGGTCTATTAGGTAGCATTTCCAAGAGTTTTTTGTCTGCTCTTTATAAACCAAACCATAACCCTTTTTATATGGTTTTAGGTAAAGTCCTTTCCCAACAGCTATAGATTCCATCGCTTTATTATGTCGAATTGCTTCATCGAGCTGATTTTTTGCATTCTTTGTCGCATTTACAGCCTTAGCCATAGCAGCACCTCCAGTCGTTAGACTACCAATTGCACCCAGTGCATTTAAAATCGGTATTAGAGGTAAAAAAAACACAAATTTTTGGTATATTTATTATGCGTGGTATTATGTCTTGTGATTTTCTTCCTTTTAATGTTTTGTTGATAGTTTTACGGCCCTATGCCCCTAATAGGAACAACAGGAATTCATATTGACGTGCTATTTTAATAGCATTGTTAATATCTAAAAGTTTTTTCTCCTTTAATATTTTTGTTGCAGCTCTAATTGATGTACTGAACAATTTTTTACCATTTAATTTAAGTTTCTTAACATTTTTCTTTTTCTCCACACCCATACCAAATTTGGTTTTGGCTTTCATAGCGTTAGTAACCATATATGGAAATGATTTTTCTGCAAGACTACTATCTTTTGATAAAACTCGATCCCAAGCTGAGTTTTCAAGAATTTTATCAGCTTGATGTCTGATACTTAAATCTTTATTTTTAGAATAAGCTATGTCGTGATTTTTACAGGCAGAGTCCAATAAATTGATTCCTTTATCACCTCGATTTAAACGTTTTTAGTTTAGTTCCAGGTCCACAGTATTGATATCTAGGAAGATGAAGTTCAACAGGAAGAGAGTTTATTATTTTATCTAGTAAACTTGCTCCAACGAACGTGTTTTTATGACTAAATGACTTTTGATAATGTATAATCATCTTATTTATTTATTTTTTTGAATAATAAAAGGTAACAAAAAAAAATTGCATTTAGTTATAACAATGCAGTTAGTAAAACAACATAAAAATATTTTAGTTCGAATAGAGTCAAAACATACTATAACAAGCCCATATACTTGGGATTTTGCGTCTTGGAGCTTTCTAAATGGAAAATGTATAATTTCCATTATGGATTCATGCAGCCCAAGTTTAAATCAAATTTATCTTTAAACTACATGGACACCGACTCATTTATATATACAATAAGAACTGACGACTTTTATGCCGACATAAAATCTGACATAGAACAAGAATTTGACACTTCCGATAACCCAAAAGATATCGTATATGGTATTCCCCTTTTAAACAAAAAGGTGCTGAGTATGATGAAGGATGAGAATTGTGGGAAAGTGATGAAAGAATTTGTGGGACTTCGGTCAAAAATGTATTCTTTTAGCGTGCAATATGAATATGATGTAAAAAAATCGAAGGGGGTTAAGAAATGTGTTCTTGAAAAATATAGTTTAGAGGCGTATAGAAATTGTTTATTTAATAAGTCTATGTTAACATTTAAGTCAAAAATTCAGCAAGTTTATACCAACCAACTAAGTAAGGTTGTACTTAGTTATCAAGATGATAAAAGAAAAATACAATGTGATGGTATATATACATTATCATGGTATAATTATCGAATTGAGGAAACAAATCCAGAATATGAACTGGATATGTTGCTAATGGAAATTGATAAGCTTCAAGAAGAATGATGAGTTTTTTACTTAAATGTAATTTGTTTCTGTTTATATGTAAATATTTAGCTATTAATGTTTAGTTATTAATGTTGAGTTATTAAGAAAATTTGGTTTGTTATTAAAAAAAAATTATAATAATAATGAAATAAGAAAAAAATTAAATAATAATAAAAAAAATCTTATTAATATCAAAAAAAAAAAAATATATATATATATATATATATATATATATATATATATATATATATATATATATATATATATATATATATATATATATATATATATATATATATATATATATATATATATATATATATATATATATATATATGTATATATATATATATATATATATATATATATATATATATATATATATATATATATATATATATATATATATATATATATATATATATATATATATATATATATATATATATATATACAATCTTTGTTTTATTTTCTTTTTCAGCCCTGATATCATTATCAAATTGAAAAAACTCTGACGTTGACTGTGCAAACACGTCTTGCTGCTAGCAGAGAAAACATTTTTTGTTGGATCAAAACAATTCTTGTCTTGTTTTTTGCTTACTTGCAAATTTTTCTGTTTATAAGTTTAACTGTACTCTTAAATCCTGCATAATCTTGATTTGATTTGTTTATTTCTTGAATTTGAATTTCACAACATTATGAAATTGTATTAAAATTAATTATTTCATCATTTTACAGAGTCAAAAAAAGTTGGATAATCTGATAAGTTATTCATTAAATTTTTAACTCAAAAATTTCTTTAATTTTCCTAATTATCCTTTAGAAAAAATAATACAAGACAGTGAATATTTTATTTTGAAATGTCCTTCTGTGTTGTCTTCATCTTCCATAATATCAAATTCATCATTCTCGTCCAGCATATTTTGAAAAAATATGATCATTTCCCAATGATCGTATAGTCTAAAGTTATCAAAATCCGATATAAATTTATTAAGACTCCTTCTTATTTGACTCATTTTTTGTTAATATTCCGTATTAATTTTGTTGCTGCTTACTTTTTCAAGGATTCGTCGATACTGATAAATTTTTCCTAAATATTTAGCTACAAAGTGAATAAAATTCAATATTATTTTTTCCTCCTCCTATATCCTTCTCCATTTTCCTATAATCCTTCTAGAATAGAGAGTATAGAATATACATATTTCTCTTTCCAACTCATTTTCAAAGAGACTATTAAAAAATTAAAAGAAGGAACATTCATATTAATATTCCTATATATCTATCCCTATCTCTCTAGCACTATTTCTCCACATATACATATTAACCTTCTCACAATAAATATTTTCGGTTAGGCTTATTGGACGCATCATCACTACATTCAGGATCAATTTCCATTAAAGATTCAAAGTGACAAGATCTATTTAAAAAATGAGCTCCTCAAAAAATTTAATATCAAAATTTAATTCACTAAACAACAAAAGCCTAATTCATATAAAGGATCTAGATGTAGCTGCTAAATATCCTTTTCAAAATATTACACCGGTAACAACAAAATATGGACCAACACTAAGAGTTGAGATGGAAAAAAATATAATGTTTCTACCTAAAAGATATAATACTCTGACAGATGATGAAATTAAGGATCTCTCGAGTGGAATATTTCAAGTACGCAGAGATGGTGAACAAAGCTTAATCCTTGAGAGTGAGATAGACGAATTTTTGATTCAAAATGTTCAATATCCCATTTGGGAACAAAAAAAATAAAAAAATTTATTCTGTATTATATAAATTATAAATAAATAAATAAAAATGCATTAAAGAGTTTTGTGAAATATATATATACAATTGTGTTTTTTATTTAATATTTTCAGTTATTTCATAAAGAAACTTAAGACATAAATGACCACAGGTAAATGTATTAAAATTCTGATGTTGATTATAGTTGTATTTTATATTTGTGCCCAGATATTTGAGTACTTCCGAAGGAGGTTGTAAGGTTGTATCGAAATATTCTTTTTTATTGATGTTTTTATAATATGCTACCCAATGTGTACCAGGTCCTGTTGATATATCCAAATTGATTATGCCACATTCTTTTTTCTTGGGTCGTTTTGGTAGTGAGTCCAACATGAAACCTCTTCTAAAATGTGGAAATTTGTTTGAAAAATTTATCAAGTCGACTTCTGATAGTGGTCTATTAGGTAGCATTTCTAAGGGTTTTTTGTCTGCTCTTTATAAACTAAACCATAACCCTTTTTATATGGTTTTAGGTAAAGTCCTTTCCCAACAGCTATAGATTCCATCGCTTTATTATGTCGAATTGCTTCATTAAGCTGATTTTTTGCATTCTTTGTCGCATTTACAGCCGTAGCAGTAGTATAAATATGCGGGTTCTGGCACAATGTATTTTCCCATAAGGATCAATCTAATTAGAAAATATACTCCCTTAAGGATCCCTCATAAGGATCAATCTAATTAGAAAATATGATAATTCTGATACATGCATATTTTCCATAAGGCTCAATCCAATTAGAATGCTATGCGGGCTCTAGCACAGTATATTCCTCCCATAAGGCTCAATCCAATTAGAAGACTATGAGATTCTGGCACACATATATTTTTCCCATAGGACTCAAACCAAACATATGACAATTCTGATATATATTTTCCATAAGGCTCACACCAATTACCAAAATTTTAATGAGAAAATCGAATGAGATATTTTATTCATAAAAAGTTTAATATAGATACTTTTTCCATAAAGAACAATTCCAATGAAATTCTCATTTGAGTAGTTTTATTAAAAACAAAAATGAGATTTCAATTGTCTCACAAAAATTGATATAAAAGACCATTCAAAATTAAATTTTTAGTTATTGTTCTTCAAAGTTACTTGAAATCACGTTCAACAAAATGGTAAGAATACAGTTTTACATAATATTATAATTTTTATTTAGTTATTATACATAAGTATAAGAAATACATATAGAATTTAATTAATTTTCGCTTTCTTTTAGATCTATCAACAAATAATTAACATTGCCCAAGGAATGAAATCAGAATATACGAAAATTGACGATATTCCTTTAAATGAACCTTACAAAATTTTAAATTTTGAATGGAAGGTTACACAATATGGATCTAAAGTTATTGCATATTTAGAGAACAATAAGTGGTTTTATCTTCCGCAAAGAATCGTTAAATATTTAAACAGAAATGATCCTTACTTAGCTAAAATTAATGATAAAATTTGGACAATAATTTACAAAGGACGCCAATCACCAAATGGTTCTGCAATATTCGAACTAAACTATAGCTAAATTTTTTTTATTTGTCATTAAAATTTGTATGTAGTTGAAATATATATTTAAGATAATAAATGTGTGTAGTAAGTGCAATGAAACCTGATTTTTTACTTTCATTGTAAGAAAAAGGATAGGACAATAAAATTTATTGAAAAGTTAAACATGCATGTGCAAGACTTAAGGTTATACATATTCTATATTCGCTTTACTTTATTTTATTTTATGTATATTATTTATTCTATAAAAAGGATATGAGAAAAACTCGTAACAAAGGAAAGACAATTTAAGAAAAAAGGATGTAAAAATTTTCATATAAAGTAAAATATCAATTTGTATGGAAAAAACTATTAAGACAGACATGCGCATGCATGCTTTTTTTGGGCATGTCGCAGTGACAAAGGAAAAATAATTTAAGAAAAACAGGACGTAAACATTTTCAAATAAAGCAAACCAGCGCGTGCATGCTTTTATGCATGTCACAGTATGTGGGTGCGTTGACTATGTCTAATTTGTGAAAAACTCATAAGAAAGACATACGCATGATTGCTTTTCTTATGCATGTCGCAGTATGTGGGTTGCGTCGGCTAAATCTAATTTTTATTTATTCTGAGAAAAAGGATTTAAGAAAAAAGGATGTAAAAATTTTCATATAAAGTAAAATATCAATTTGTATGGAAAAAAACTATTAAGACAGACATGCGCATGCATGCTTTGAAGGACAAACAAATCTTTCTGCTTAATTGTTTAAACTCACTAATTTTCAAGGTCGTAAATGTGTTACTATGTTTTATTACTTTATTTTTCCATTTATATGACAATTTTAAAGGAAATTTTAAAAATTCCTAACAAAAAAAGGACAATTTAAGAAAAAGGATATGGAAATTTCCAAAAGAAAGTAAAACATCTGTTTGTGTGAAAAAAACTCTTAAGAACGAAAAACATGCGTACGCTCGCTATTATGTGTGTCGTAGTGTGTGGGCGCGTTGGTTAAATCTACTTTTAATCGGTTTTGAGAATAAGGGTTGACAAAGAAAACTCATTAAAAAATATATTTGTATGAAGGACAAACAAATCTTTCTGCTTAATTGTTAAACTCACATTTTCAAGGTCGTAAATGTGTTACTATGTTCTATTACTTAAGAAAAAGGATATGAGGAAATCAAAAGGATAATTAAAGAAAAAGGATATGTAGATGTATGCATATACATATGTAGTAGTGTGTCCAGAAAAAAGTATATAATGCGGTATTTTTGCGAACAAAATTCTAGTCTTTGAGATCATTCTATTGCGATTACTAAAATTTATATTATTTTGAAACCCAATATATTTTTTTAACATGAACGGAAAATTAAGTTGTGATATATGTAAAGTCGTTACATTTTCGACATGGTCGAATAAAAAAAGGCATTACTTAAAACAACATAATGTTGTTTTAAGAAAGCCTTTATGGGACACCCCCCTATACAGGAAAGTTAAAAAGCAGAATCTGAAAACATTTTTAAATATGTCAAGAGAAGCAACAACATCAGATCCAGCAACAACAACATCAGAGTCAGCAACAGCATCAGATCCAGCAACAACAACATCAGAGTCAGCAACACCATCAGAAGCCACAAGAACAACATCAACAGAAACAACGGTAAGAACATCATCAGAAGCTACAACATCAGAAACATACCATCATCTTCTCGATGGAGATGATGATATGTTTCTAAATATCATCATACCGGAATCACCACAAACAAAAACAGCATCAGCACCAACAACAACAACATCAACAGAAACAACAGCAACAACATCAGCAGAAGCCACAACAACAAAAACGTCATCAGAAATGAGTTCTAATATTGAATGTTGCGAGTGCAAAAAAGTTTTTAACAATTTAAATAACTTAAGAATACATGAAAGAACTCATGCTTCATCTTCAAGAAAAGGTTCGGTGACAATCCTAGACAGTGCTTTTAAAAAGCGAATTATAACGTTAGCCTATGAAAATAAAAATGAAGGGTGTTTATTGCCTGAGAAGTTCATGGAGGAAGCTAGCGACTCATTAAAAAAAGAAGTGAGTAATTTTTTAAAGGTTAACGATGCTCTAAAAATGAATATAGAGCTTTTAGGATTATATATGAAACCTAGTGTGAACGACGTGGAAAATACCCTTCTTGAGGTGAAGCATTTCCAAACAAAAATGAAAGAAATTTTTGATATTGGAAACTTTGATATAGAATATTCTAATAATATTCAAACTATTTTGAAAAAAATGGATGAGTTTCAAGAGCGGGATAGTGGTTGGACTCTTGTTCAACTTTTAAAACTTAATCTTAACTTAAATAAGTATCAACCACTAAAAGGTTCTACATTCATAGAGCTCCCACATAAACTTGAAGTAAAAAAAGCATGCATAAATGTGAAAAACAACGACGACTTTTGTTTCAAATGGGCAATGATGTCAGCAATATCAAACATAAAAAATCCACAAAGAACAAGCAGTTATAGAGTCAACATCGTTGAAGATATAATTAATCTAAATGGATATTACTTAAATTTTAGTGGGTTATGCTTCCCACTAAAAATAAAAGATATTTCAATTTTTGAGATGAACAATTTGAATATAAGCATTAATGTATTTGGCTATGATATAGAAAAAGATCTTGTTGTAGGACCATACTACAAAGCAAAAAACAAAAAATCAACACATATAAACCTACTGTTTTTACAGAAAAATTTTGGAAGTAATATTATTTCGCATTATGTTTACATAAAAAATATTTCAAGGTAAGTGTAATAATTGTGATTTATATATATTATTTATTTACTATCATATTTATAAAAATATATTCTGTTTATTAAGAGCTTATTTGACAACCATTGTATAGACAGTAGTCAAATGAACTCTTAATATATATAAAATATTTTTTATAAATAAGGCTGGTATCTATTATTTATATATTTTATTTATGATTGTTTTCTTTTTTTAATTTTATTTACTTATAGATTAATAAGTTCGCAACAAACGAAGAGCAAAAGGGCCATTTTTGTGTGTGATTTCTGTTTACAGCATTTTTACCAGATGATTGATTTGGAAAATCATGAGAGGAACTGTAGCAGTAATGTAAGATATGTCCCTCAGCAAGATAAGTCCACAATAGAATTTATTAACTTTAATAACAAAATAGATATACCGTTTGTAATATACGCAGATTCGGAATGTATTTTCGAAAATATTCAAACTTGCATTCCGAATGGGGAGAGCTCATCAACAACACTTGTTGATAAGCATATACCCTACGCATTTTCCTATTACATTAAGTGTAGTTTCGATGATCAACTAAATATTCTACGTAGTTTTAAAGGTTTAGATGCCCCCAAGCAGTTTATAAATAGTTTAGTGAAAGACGTAAAATATTTAAATAGCAATTACATAACAAAAATAAAACCAATGGCACCCTTAACCCCAGAGGAAAATATAAATTTCATTTTAAATAATATATGTCACATTTGTTTGAAAATTATTTCAAATGAATGTAAAGTAAGAGACCACTGTCACCTCAGTGGTAAATATAGAGGGCCTGCACATAGTTCATGTAATCTTAATTACAAAGTGCCAAAATTCATTCCAGTAATTTTCCACAATTTCTCAGCATATGATTGTCATCTATTTGTAAGGGATTTAAATAACATCGATGATGGCCCAATCGACATTATTCCATTAAACAAAGAATTATACATTTCCTTATCAAAAACAATTAAAGGTGACAACAACGACAATATTGAAATAAGGTTTTTAGATTCATATAGATTCATGTCATCAAGCTTAGACAACCTAGTAAAAAATTTATCGAAGGATGACTTGAAAACAGTTAAATCAATGTATCTTCAAGATCAGAATAAATTTAACTTGCTTATAAGAAAAGGTGTCTTCCCATATAATTATTTGAATTCAATTGAAAAACTTAGAGAAACCAATCTACCAAACATAAGTAGTTTTTATAATAAATTATTAGCTACAGAATGTTCATTAGAAGATTACACTCATGCACAACAAGTATGGAATGAATTTAATTGTAAAACCCTAGATGACTATCTTATGTTATATTTAAAAACTGATGTTTTACTTTTAACAGACGTTTTTGAAAACTTTAGATCAGTTTGTAAAAATATTTATAACTTAGATCCATGTCATTATTATACGGCTCCAGGACTTTCTTGGGATGCTATGTTAAAAATGACGAATATAAAATTAGATTTACTAACTGATTTGGAAATGATTTCATTTATACAAAAAGGTATTCGAGGAGGTATAGTGCAATGTTCACTAAGACATTCTATAGCTAATAATAAATATTTATGTGATTACAATGATAAATTACCTTCGAAATACTTAATGTATCTGGATGCTAATAATTTATATGGGTGGGCAATGTCAGAAGCTTTACCAGAAGGTAATTTTGAATGGATAGTCGACATTGCGAATTTTTCACTGGATTCAATTCAGAATGACGGTAATATTGGATATATATTAGAAGTTGATTTAATATATCCAATACAAATTCATGATAAGCATAATAATTTACCATTTTGTAGTGAAACGAAAGCTCCACCTCAATTAAAAGAAAAAAAATTAATTTCCGATTTAAATGATAAATATAATTATATTATTTATTACAAAAACCTACAACAATGCTTAAAACATGGCTTGAAGTTAAAAAAGATCCATCGAATACTTAAATTCACACAATCAGACTGGTTAAAGAAATATATTTCATTAAATAATTTGCATAGAACAAATGCAAAAAATGCTTTTGAAAGAGATTTTTTTAAACTATTAAATAATGCGGTATACGGAAAAACAATGGAGAATGTAGATAAGCGTAAAAATATTAAAATAGTTAATAAATGGGAAAATGAGGGTAAGAGATATGGAGCGCGTTCCCTTATTGCTAAGCCGGAATTTAATTCTTTGAAAATATTCGAAGAAAATATGATTGCCGTTGAATTAGATAAAAGTTATTCATTCTATAACAAACCTATTTACCTTGGATTTGTTATATTAGAACTATCAAAGTGGAAGATGTATGATTTTCACTATGATTATATGCTTCCGAAATACGAAAACAAAGTTATACTTAATTACATGGATACCGATTCATTCATTTATTCTATAGAAACTGACGATTTTTATAAAGATATCATTAATGATATCGATTTGAGATTTGACACATCTGAATATGAAATAAATAATAAGTTTGGTATTCAACAAAAAAATAAAAAAGTGTTGGGAATGATGAAAGATGAAAACAAGGGTAAAATAATGATAGAATTTGTGGGTTTAAGACCAAAAATGTACTCGTTTAAAACAGAAGATATGAATGAAGTAAAAAAAGCCAAAGGTGTCAAAAAAAATGTCTGCAATAATTTAAGTTTATCTGACTATAAAAATTGTTTATATAACAAACAAATTTATTATAAAAACATGTATGTATTTAAATCTAAACTCCATAATATTTATACTTCTCTTATAAATAAGATATCATTAAGTTATTTAGATAATAAGCGATTTATTTGTGATGATAATGTTCATACTCTGGCTTGGGGGCATTATAAAGAATCATTTATAAACGATAGTAACGATAATTTTCTAATGGAAATCGATCATATAGAGAATCAAAGCATACTTAATAATATAGACCAATCTAGAACTGATGCTAACGATAATTTATTTATGGAAATTGATTGTTAATATTTATTAATCTTTATATATTTTAAAGTTACTATCTATATATTATAATTATAAACTTTAATAATTATTTTAATAAACGTTAACATATGTATTTATGTTTATATATGAATATATAGCTATTTGTTTTATTTATTACATATTATATTTATTGAATAAAAATTTTAAACATAGGTGACCACAATTAAATGTATTAAAGTTTTGTTTTCGCTCGTAATTATATTCAATAGGTCTCTTCAAATAATTTACTACTTCAATTGGAGGTTGTAAGTTGCCAAAGCTATCAAAATATTCTTTATAGTTGTAATTTTTATAATAAGCAACCCAATGTGTTCCAGCACCCCGAAAATTATCTAAATTAACAATACCACATTCTTGAAGTAATGGCTTCTTAGGCAAACGGTCACGCATAAAAACTCCTCTAAATTTACTTAGTAGTTTACCATATTTCTTCAAATCTAGATCAGTTAGTGGTCGATTGGGTAGTTTTTCTAAAAGTTTTTTGGAGCTGGCTTGTAGTATAGTCCATATCCAGATCTGTATGGTTTAAGATATAAACCTCTCCCCATTGCAATTGATTCCATGTGCTTATTATGTCGAGTAGCCTCTGCTAGTTGCTCTTTTCCATTTTTTATGTCATTAACAGCCTTAATAATAGCTGACCCACCTGTAGCCAAACCTCCAAGAGCTGACAAAGCTGTTAGGATTGGAATAATTGGAAGAAATCCACCAATTTTTGGCATTGGTATAACTCTCGGTATAGCGATATTAGATCTCTTCTTCCCTTTAAAGTTTGAAGTAACTGCTTTTCGCGCAATTTTAACAGCGGTCTTCAAATTGTTGGGGTTTTCGTTTCTCAAGAGTTTTAGAGTATTTTTAACAGTTGCTGAAAACAATTTTCTATCACATACATTGCTCTTTCTACATTTTTTCTTCTGAGATTTTCTGGATTTACGAGTTTTGGAATGCTTCATACCTAACCCCAACTTAACTTTTGATTTCATAGCGTTTGTTACGAGCCAAGCGTGTGCTCGTTCTTTGAAATCACTATCTTTAGATTGTGCTCGTTGCCAAGCTTTTTCAATTAATATTTGATCGGCTTTATGCCTTTTGTTAATATCGTTTGTTTGTGAATATGCAATATCGTGTTCCCTACAAGCTGCGTCTAACAAATTTATACCCTTATCCCCCCTCGCTAAACGTTTTTCAAGTTTTGTTCCAGGTCCACAAAACTGATAACCAGGTAAATGCAGTTCAACCGGTAGTTTATTTATTAAGTTGTTCACTAAACCACTTCCAACATTACACTGACTATCTTTAACTCCTTTGTTATAGTTTATAATCATTTTTTCTCTTAATTATATATATACAGCTAAATTCATAAAAAATTCTTATTTTAGGTTTAAGACTCGCAATTGTTATTGAACAGTTTCACGCTAAAAACTGTTTAATATAAAATTGCATTCATAAACACTACAATAGACATTGTGTGTTTTAAGGAAATTTAGATTTCGATACTGGCAACACCACCATGTTTTGTAGTTAGTGTTGCAATAAATAGAATATGATTTCATCCGGATATTGAAATAAACGAATAGCTTTTTATTGTTTTCGTGTAAGTTAAGATATTTTGAACTCTCTTTATAATATATTTCTCAACTTATTTAACACAAATTTTCTATGAAGTAAAAGGAAAAAAGAGAAATGATTACAAAAGAGTTCACACGACTCTTTTAATCATGTATGGAAAAGGTACTCGAATAGCGAGCCTATTTTCATTTGTGTTGATTGTTTCTACATCACTAACATTTCTTTTTGCTTTTATTTGTTTTGATGGTGTTTTTCTGCTAATTTTGTTGCGAATTTTGTTTAACTTAAATAATTAAGTGACATATTCTATCAAATTTAAAAAAACATACGTAAACGCTTATAGCCAAGACTTCAAGCTTTAATTTAAAGCATATCATGTATTTCTGTGTGTTAAATTTGCAAATATATTTGAAGTTGAAATTGATACATATATCGATGATATGAATTTATTGAAGGTTTATAGAAGGTGCATACCATCTTTAAACCTATTTTAACATTTTCATGTAATATACATTTTTGAATGCAATTTTATGAAATTTTGCTTAAAAGTAGTTTATTGTCCTGTTTTAAATATTTATGAATATGGCTGATATACTATACGTTTAATATGATTGACAATAAACATTTAAATGATGAGGTTTTGTTATATAAGAGGAAATTTATATCAAAACAAGTTAGTTATCAAAATGCGACTAGTAAAGCAAGCTAAACAAATTGTAATAAGAAATATTGATGAAGCTCAAGACAAGAAATCTAAAATTAAACATAGTATACTTTTACCAAATTCAATACGAGCATTAATTGTGGGTCCCTCAAATTGTGGTAAAACTAATCTTATGATTAGTTTAATAGAAAGCCCCAACGGTCTTAGTTTCGAAAACATTTACATATATTCAAAATCTTTGTATCAACCAAAATATTGTTATTTAAAGAAATTGATAGACCCAATAAAAGGAATAAATATTTTTACATTTGCGGAAAATGAGCAAGTTCTAAGCCCGACTGAAGCGAACCCCCATTCAATAATAATATTTGATGATGTTATATGTGGAAAGCAGGAGACTATAAGAGACTACTTTTGTATGGGTAGACATAAGAATATAGATTGTTTTTATTTATGTCAAACATATACGAAAATTCCTAAACATCTTATACGGGATAATGCGAATATGATTATAATATTTAAACAAGATGAAATGAATTTGAGACATATATACAATGATCATATTATTGGTGATATGACATTTAAAGAATTTATGAATATATGTACTGAGTGTTGGAAAGATAAATATGGATTCGTTGTTGTTAGTAAGGATGATATGATAAATAAGGGGCGATATAGGAAAGGTTTCGACAAATTCATACAACTGTAAGTGGGATTCCTTTAGAATCAAATAATAAACAGATACGGAGCAGTTCATAACCAGATAAGAACAGATGTAAAGCAGATATAGAGCAGTTCATAACCAAATCGAAAGCTGATCAAAGTATATAAGAAAGCAGATACAACGCTGATCAAAAGCAGATTAATATCAGTTACAAAACAGTTCACAACCGGATATAAATCAGATCGATATGAATAATAACAAATTATTAAAAGATATTGTTAAGACAAGAACTATATTAAAAGAAAAGCTAAAAAATATAAAATTAAACGAAACAGATAGGATTAATTTATTGGAAGATACATTTAAACCTATAACAAAACCTCTGAATAATATAATTAGAAAATTTAATGAGTTTAAAACAGATAATGTATTGGATAATACATTTCAACCCATAACAAAACCTTTCAATAAGATAAATAAAAAAAAATCATGATTACAAATCAGATGATTATCAATCAAATAATGATATATCAGATTCACAACTTCCGTCACTACCATCCGGTAGCTGTTCTGATAATTTTGATGATGCAGAGGGATATGGTGATAATATAACTATTTACAGTCCTACCAACAAAATACAAAAGTTTGATGTAAAAATTGATGGTGATGCTAATGACTATGATAAGAACAAGCATCAAGTGGCAGAAAATGATATTAATAAGTCCTCATTAGTTGAAAATATAGAGTCGCTTCTGAGTAATAAAAAGTTAGATATGGTTTATGGTTTCAACATAGATGAAAGCGGAAATTGGCGATATGGAAATAATGAACTAAATTTTAATGCAGATAATTCTATCCAAATAGGAAGTACAACGTGGAAAATTACTCCAGGATTATTCGAATTAGTCTTTCATTCAAAACCTCTACATTACACTAAAAATGATTTAAAAAATTATAAAGAACTTTTAAAGAGTACACATGTACACAAACGTCAATATCAATCTACAGGTCAAATTAAAGGTTCACGAGCATATAAATATGTTAATATAATAAAACATTTATTTACTACGAAACCAAATGTTTTAAAGAAAGGTAGCGGATTGACGTTAAAATCTGTAGACAATCGTAAGCCCAGCTATATATATTGGGATGACCCAAATGAATTAGTTGACAGATTACGTTTACTTCTTTCATCGGAAAGTGCTGGTCATAATAATCATAAAAACGAAATAATTGCAATTGTTGAAGAATTGAGAGAAGCTGACATAATATTTTAAAAATGAGCTATATAAATAAATTTGGAGAAAGTTCGATTAAGAATAATATAAATAGTAATTCAAGGTTAAGGACATACAAGCAAAATTTACAATTAAATAATATAACAAAAGATATGCAGCAAATATATACTACGATAAAGATTTTTAAGGAACAGTTCCGCAATGAAAATGTAGATTTTTCGAATAAAATCGAAAATAAGTTAAATGAAATTGAAGAACTTAAAAATAAATATGATTCCCAATTAAATATTATTAGAAGCGAAATAAATATATTACGAGAATCGATTACAAAAGATGTTGATAAAGATGTTGAACTCATTGAAAATGCAGTAAATAATCAAATACACTTTGCAAATAAAGACTTTATAAAAAATATTGAAGGAAGATTTAATAAAATTGAAGATTTTATGTTCAAAAGGATTGAGAGAAATGATAATGTAAATGATGTAAAAAAACGGAAACTGGAATGGCCTAAAATTAAAGCAGCAAAGTGATTGACGTATATATAAAAAAGGACCTTGTAGCCATATACTCTCATATACAAAATGAACGTGGATAAGAGAGAAATAGTTAATGAACTGCACAAACAAGCGCGAAAAATTTTTAAAAGAAGACGAGTTATAATGAAAGGAATTGATGATTTATGGCAATCAGATTTGGTGGAAATGGTAAATTATGCAGTACATAATAATAGATATCGATATCTTCTAACAGTAATAGATACCTTTTCAAAAAAAGCTTGGGCTGTAGCATTAAAAAATAAAACTGCATCAAACGTAACGAATGCTATGAAAAGTATTTTCACTAACAACAATAGAAAACCAAGAAATTTACAGACAGATGACGGTAAAGAATTTTTCAATAATCAATTTCATCAACTAATGCAATCGAATCATATTAATCACTATTCAACATATAGTGTTCTAAAGGCATCCATAGTAGAACGATTTAACAGAACGTTAAAAGGAATGATGTGGAAAGAGTTTAGCTATCAAGGAACATACAAATGGATAAGCAAATATCAAGAACTTGTTGATAAATATAATAATACATTTCATAGAACAATACAAATGACCCCAAATGAAGTAAATTCATCAAATGAAAATTTATTGTTGAATACAGTCTACAACAATTTAAAAGTGTTTAAAAAAACCCAAATTTAAAGTAAATGATAATGTTCGAATAAGTAAATATAAGCATACATTTGAAAAAGGTTACACACCAAATTGGACAACAGAAATATTTAAAATCAAAACAATAAAAAATACTAACCCTAATTCCTACATATTACAAGACTATCAAGATCATGAAATTAAAGGTGGTTTTTACGAGCATGAGCTAATGAAAACTAAATTTCCAGAAACATATTTAGTTGAAAAAATTTTAAAAAGAAGAAATAATATGGTTTACGTTAAGTGGTTGGGATTTTCGTCAGAACATAACTCTTGGATTAATATCGACAATGCTTCATAATAAAAATCTGTGAAATTTTTAATAATACACTATTCACTCATCAAACGTTAAAATGTCAATTACATTAACATTAAACGGAGACTCTTCATATCTTAATGCAAACTATTTTCCTCCAATCGAATTAAATGAGAATTATGTTTGCGGTCTAATAAGCTTTGACACATATCACTCAATTCCAAATGTCGATGTAGAAAATAATTTATTTCATATTGGTAATCATGAAATAGAAGTTCCAGTTGGATCATATGAATTATCAGATATTGCTGAAGTACTCTCAAATAAATATCATGATATGAATGCGAATGGAATCCTTGATGTACGAGCTAACTATAATACTCTACAAACATGCATAAAAAGCACTACAGATTCAATTTATTTCAATAAGGCGAGTTCAATCGGATCATTATTAGGTTTTAGCACAAGAGTATTGGAACCTGGCAGAGAACATTACTCCGATAAAACAATTGATATAACCAAAATTAATACAGTAATCGTTGAATGTAATATTGTCAGCGGATCATATATAAATAACACGTCTGCACATATTTTACATCCGTTTTCACTTAACGTTAGCCCCGGATATAAAATAACAGAGGCTCCATCGAATGTGATATATTTACCTGTAAATTCAAGAACAATAAATAGTCTTGTTTTGAAAGTTGTTGATCAAGACGGAAACTTGATAAATTTTCGTGGAGAAAAAATAACAATACGACTACATTTGAAACCTATGAGAGAATGATTATATTTAATAAAACTGAATTGCAAAAACGTTCGCCATTCATTCTATCCTTATCAACGGAAGACGAAACTGGAAAGCCATCAAATTGTAATATTCAGTTAAAAGAAGAGAACAAACTAAAAATTCAAGGAAAAATACAACAGCAAAATAATATTCTTCGTAAAGATAATAAGGAATTTTTAAGAAATTTAGGATTTCATCTAAAAAATAGAAAATAAAGAAAACATTTACTATATATTTACAATGAGTAATATTATTAACATATTACAAAAACCACAATTTGATAATTCAATTATTAAAAAGGAGTATCATAGCTATACATCATATTTGCAGTCATTTAAAAATAATGACGAAATTCGTATTGCAATTCAAAATCAAGATTTGTATGTATTACCAAGTGAGAGTTTTCTATATATCGAAGGACTTGCAACAAAGGAAGACTCAACAATTTCTACATCTATACGTCTCCTAAGCAATTGTGTAGGACATCTATTTGATGAAATTCGATATGAAATCAATGGAGTAGAAATTGATCGTACACGTATCTTGGGTGTTGCAACAGAATTAAAGAACTATGTATCATTGAACAAATCTGAAAGCGATAATCTATTAAATGCAGGATGGTCGCCCTTCAAAAATGATGATCTTACACTTGTAGACGGCTATTTCAATTTTTGTGTTCCACTAAAATTATTACTCGGATTTGCTGAAGATTTTAATAAAATAATAGTTAATTCCAAACATGAGTTGATTCTTTTGCGATCTAAAGATGATAAACAAGTTTTTGAATCTCAACTAGCAAGCGAAAAAACTAAGTTATCGATTTTAAATGTTACTTGGAAAGTGCCACACATTCAACTTGCTGATGCTTATAAATTGCAAATGTTTAAAACAATTAACAACCGTTATCCGTTAAATATAACTTTTAGAAGTTGGGATATGTATTATTATCCCTCACTTCCAGAAAGTACAACAGTTCTATGGAATGTTAAGCTAGCCACCGAAAACGAAAGACCGCGTTTCCTACTCTTAGGACTTCGAAATAGTCAGAACAAGTTTCAGCATTGTGATTTGACCGATATAAAAGTGCATCTTAACTCTGATATATATCCTTATGATGATCTAAATCTCAAATTTGATAGAAATCGTTTTGCAATTCTATATGACATGTATTTAAAGTTTCAACAAAGTTATTATTCACGCGATCCACAACCACTATTAACAAGAGAAAATTTTAAAACCATGGCGCCAATAATTGTCTTAGATGTTACTCATCAAAATGAATCAGTCAAATCTGGACCAATTGACATTCGAATTGAAATAAAAACCTTAAAAAATATCCCGGCTAATACGTCTGCTTATTGCTTAATTATACATGATAAAATGTTTGAATATATCCCCCTCACAAATGAAATAAGAAAACTATTGTAGATATCAATACATTAAAATGGTATAAATATCTAATCTAACATCATTAAGGTTTATTCACAAACACTTTGTCTACATATGTAGTCATTCTCATTAATAAGGATGATTCTAAAAGATATATACGATTTCTTAAAACGGTGTTCCCATATTATTTCCGATGAAGATAAATATAAACTCATGAATATTCAATCACATCTAGAAGGGGCAAATAACTTGAAAACGACGATAACTAAACATGGAGAGCATTATGACAATTGCTGTTGGTCTAATGAAAATGAGACATGTGGACCAGATACCTGTTCATGTGCACAACATAGGATACGTAATATTGAAATAGAGAAAGAAGCAACCACACTTATGAAATTTTATTACAACATATATAATATTAGTAAATGTAAAAATTGTAATTTTCAAAAAATATAATTAATAATAAAGAGAAATAATACAATTTAATGAAAGACATATATCTAAATTTTTATATATTTTTTATTTATTCAATTGTAAGTTTCTCTAGGCTAGTGGAATTTTATTTACTGCCTCCATTAATATATCATCTTGGCCATCATATATGGCTAAGTATGATGCTACATCAAATGGAGGCAGCATAATTATTTCACTAATGTTAATAAGTTCCTTTTTTGTTGTTGTAACTTCTGCTGATGTTGTTGCTGTTGTTTCTGTTGATGTTGTTGTTGTTGGTGCTGATGCTGTTTTTGTTTGTGGTGATTCCGGTATGATGATATTTAGAAACATATCATCATCTCCATCGAGAAGATGATGGTATGTTTCTGATGTTGTAGCTTCTGATGATGTTCTTACCGTTGTTTCTGTTGATGTTGTTCTTGTGGCTTCTGATGGTGTTGCTGACTCTGATGTTGTTGTTGCTGGATCTGATGCTGTTGCTGACTCTGATGTTGTTGTTGCTGGATCTGATGTTGTTGCTTCTCTTGACATATTTAAAAATGTTTTCAGATTCTGCTTTTTAACTTTCCTGTATAGGGGGGTGTCCCATAAAGGCTTTCTTAAAACAACATTATGTTGTTTTAAGTAATGCCTTTTTTTATTCGACCATGTCGAAAATGTAACGACTTTACATATATCACAACTTAATTTTCCGTTCATGTTAAAAAAATATATTGGGTTTCAAAATAATATAAATTTTAGTAATCGCAATAGAATGATCTCAAAGACTAGAATTTTGTTCGCAAAAATACCGCATTATATACTTTTTTCTGGACACACTACTACATATGTATATGCATACATCTACATATCCTTTTTCTTTAATTATCCTTTTGATTTCCTCATATCCTTTTTCTTAAGTAATAGAACATAGTAACACATTTACGACCTTGAAAATGTGAGTTTAACAATTAAGCAGAAAGATTTGTTTGTCCTTCATACAAATATATTTTTTAATGAGTTTTCTTTGTCAACCCTTATTCTCAAAACCGATTAAAAGTAGATTTAACCAACGCGCCCACACACTACGACACACATAATAGCGAGCGTACGCATGTTTTTCGTTCTTAAGAGTTTTTTTCACACAAACAGATGTTTTACTTTCTTTTGGAAATTTCCATATCCTTTTTCTTAAATTGTCCTTTTTTTGTTAGGAATTTTTAAAATTTCCTTTAAAATTGTCATATAAATGGAAAAATAAAGTAATAAAACATAGTAACACATTTACGACCTTGAAAATTAGTGAGTTTAAACAATTAAGCAGAAAGATTTGTTTGTCCTTCAAAGCATGCATGCGCATGTCTGTCTTAATAGTTTTTTTCCATACAAATTGATATTTTACTTTATATGAAAATTTTTACATCCTTTTTTCTTAAATCCTTTTTCTCAGAATAAATAAAAATTAGATTTAGCCGACGCAACCCACATACTGCGACATGCATAAGAAAAGCAATCATGCGTATGTCTTTCTTATGAGTTTTTCACAAATTAGACATAGTCAACGCACCCACATACTGTGACATGCATAAAAGCATGCACGCGCTGGTTTGCTTTATTTGAAAATGTTTACGTCCTGTTTTTCTTAAATTATTTTTCCTTTGTCACTGCGACATGCCCAAAAAAAGCATGCATGCGCATGTTTGTCTTAATAGTTTTTTCCATACAAATTGATATTTTACTTTATATGAAAATTTTTACATCCTTTTTTCTTAAATTGTCTTTCCTTTGTTACGAGTTTTTCTCATATCCTTTTTATAGAATAAATAATATACATAAAATAAAATAAAGTAAAGCGAATATAGAATATGTATAACCTTAAGTCTTGCACATGCATGTTTAACTTTTCAATAAATTTTATTGTCCTATCCTTTTTCTTACAATGAAAGTAAAAAAATCAGGTTTCATTGCACTTACTACACACATTTATTATCTTAAATATATATTTCAACTACATACAAATTTTAATGACAAATAAAAAAAATTTAGCTATAGTTTAGTTCGAATATTGCAGAACCATTTGGTGATTGGCGTCCTTTGTAAATTATTGTCCAAATTTTATCATTAATTTTAGCTAAGTAAGGATCATTTCTGTTTAAATATTTAACGATTCTTTGCGGAAGATAAAACCACTTATTGTTCTCTAAATATGCAATAACTTTAGATCCATATTGTGTAACCTTCCATTCAAAATTTAAAATTTTGTAAGGTTCATTTAAAGGAATATCGTCAATTTTCGTATATTCTGATTTCATTCCTTGGGCAATGTTAATTATTTGTTGATAGATCTAAAAGAAAGCGAAAATTAATTAAATTCTATATGTATTTCTTATACTTATGTATAATAACTAAATAAAAATTATAATATTATGTAAAACTGTATTCTTACCATTTTGTTGAACGTGATTTCAAGTAACTTTGAAGAACAATAACTAAAAATTTAATTTTGAATGGTCTTTTATATCAATTTTTGTGAGACAATTGAAATCTCATTTTTGTTTTTAATAAAACTACTCAAATGAGAATTTCATTGGAATTGTTCTTTATGGAAAAAGTATCTATATTAAACTTTTTATGAATAAAATATCTCATTCGATTTTCTCATTAAAATTTTGGTAATTGGTGTGAGCCTTATGGAAAATATATATCAGAATTGTCATATGTTTGGTTTGAGTCCTATGGGAAAAATATATGTGTGCCAGAATCTCATAGTCTTCTAATTGGATTGAGCCTTATGGGAGGAATATACTGTGCTAGAGCCCGCATAGCATTCTAATTGGATTGAGCCTTATGGAAAATATGCATGTATCAGAATTATCATATTTTCTAATTAGATTGATCCTTATGAGGGATCCTTAAGGGAGTATATTTTCTAATTAGATTGATCCTTATGAGGGATCCTTAAGGGAGTATATTTTCTAATTAGATTGATCCTTAAGGGGAAATACATTGTGCCAGAACCCGCATATTTATACTACTCGTAGCTATAGCAGCACCTCCAGTCGTTAGACTTCCAATTGCACCCAGAGCAGTTAAAATCGGTATTAGAGGTAAAAAACCACCAATTTTTGGTACATTTATTATGCGAGGTATTATAACTTGAGATTTTCTGCCTTTTAATGTTTTGTTGATCGTTTTACGTGCTATTCTAATAGCATTGTTAATGTCTCCTTTAGTATTTTTGTTGCAGCTCTAATTGAAGAACTGAACAATTTTTTACCATTTAATTTAGGTTTCTTCACATTTTTCTTTTTCTCCACACCCATACCAAATTTTGTTTTGGCTTTCATAGCGTTAGTAACCATATATGCAAATGATTTTTCTGCAAGACTGCTATCTTTTGATAAAACTCGATCCCAAGCTGAATTTTCAAGAATTTTATCAGTTTGATGTCTAATATTTAAATCTTTATTTTTAGAATAAGCTATGTCGTGATTTTTGCAGGCAGAGTCCAATAAATTGATTCCTTTATCACCTCGATTTAAACGTTTTTGTAGTTTAGTTCCAGGTCCACAGTATTGATATCCAGGAAGATGAAGTTCAACAGCAAGAGAGTTTATTATTTTATCTAGTAAACCTGCTCCAACGAAGGTGTTTTTATGACTAAATGACTTTTGATAATGTATAACCATCTTATTTATTTATTTTTTTCTATAATAAAAGGTAACAAACAGGAATTTTATTTAGTTATAAAAATGCAGTTAGTAAAACAACATAAAAATATTTTAGTTCGAAACATTGATGATTCATCGAACATCGGTTCAAAAATAAAACATAGTTCACTCTTACCAAATTCTATTCGTGCTCTAATAGTGGGACCATCAAATTGTGGAAAGACTAATGTTATGATTGGCTTACTAGAAAGTCCTAATGGAGTAAAGTGTGAAAACATCTATTTATACTCAAAATCTCTATATCAGCCGAAATATGAATACTTGAAGAGATTAATTACACCTATTAAAGGAATGGGATATTACACATTCACCGAAAATGAATCAGTTATACCCCCTGACAAAGCTAAAACTAATTTAGTTATGATATTTGATGATGTTGCATGTGCGAAGCAGAATAATATACGAGCTTATTTTTGTTTGGGACGACATAGGGATGTTGATTCATTCTACTTGTGTCAAACTTATACCAGAATTCCCAAGCATTTAATAACAGACAATGCGAATATGATTATAATGTTTAAACAAGATGAGACAAATATGAAACATGTTTATAGGGATCATGTTGCCAGCGATATGAATTATGCAAAGTTTCATGAAATTTTTCGACTGTGCTGGAAGGATAAATATGGATTTTTGATGATAAGCAAAGATAATGAATTAAACAATGGGCGCTACAGAAAAATTTTCGATTATTTCATAACAATATAAATTGCACTACATAAAAGAAAAGCTTTAGTATATAATCTGGCTTTAGCCATTATACATCTACATTGCTCTTGAAATATCAACTATACCTGATCTAATTATCTACCTAATAAGCTGATCTGATCTGATACCTAATAAGCTGATCTGATCTGATACCTCATAAGCTGATCTAATACCTAATAAGCTGATCTGATACCTAATAACCTGATCTGATAACCAGATCAGGTACCTAATAAGCTGATCTGATAACCTGATTAGATACCTAATAAGCTGATCTAATACCTAATAAGCTGATCTGATACCTAATAACCTGATCTGATAACCTGATCAGGTACCTAATAAGCTGATCTGATAACCTGATCAGATACCTAATAAGCTGATCTGATACCTAATAACCTGATCTAATAACCTGATCAGATACCTAATAAGCTGATCTGATAACCTGATCAGATACCTAATAAGCTGATCTGATACCTAATAACCTGATTTGATAACCTGATCAAATACCTAATAACTTGATCTAATAGCTGGAAAATGGATGAAAAAATTTTAAAAGAGCTGGTTGCGACAAGAAATGTCTTGAAGAAAAAGCTTCGTAGTATAAAAACGGGCGAAATAGACATACGTTAACAACTAAAAGACACATTTAAACCTATAACAGATCCTTTAAACAAATTTATAAATAATTCTAATAATATCAATGGAATTATCAAAAAAGAAAAGAATGAGATGAAAACAGAAATTGAATATAATAACAGTTCTAATCACCTTAAGAAACCTTCAATTAAGTTGGAGACAAGTACACCAAAGAAACTTGTAGAAGAATCAATATTAGATACCAGCAATTCACTTGCTGATCCTAATGGTGAAAGTACTATTGATAATGATGATGATGACGATTTGTACTCTCAAAATTCAAATGCTGAAGAGAGTTACACTGACTTATCTGTTTTGGAAGGAAGAAATGAATTAGATACTAACTATGGTCCACATAAAAATTTCAATAATGAATGGAAATTTGGTGATAGTAAGCTCAAATTAAAAGAAAACAAAATACATGTTGGTAGTTAAATATGGGCTCTAACACCAGGACTATTTTCTCTAATGTTTCATAAAATACCAAAAAACTATGATAAATATGAACTAGAACTCTACAAAAAAATTTTAATTAATACAAATGCGTACAGAAGAGACCATAAACCTGATGGACAAATCAAGGGAACGAAAGCCTATAAATATAAACATATTATTAAAAAGATGTTTAAAGATAAAAAAAACCAACAGACTTTATCAAAATCAATACCAAATAAGACAATATCTAATTATAAAGGTGATGGATTGATGCAGTTTAACCCTCATAAACCAAACTATATATATTGGGATGATCCAAATGAGGTGGTATATCGACTTCGACTACTGGTATCATCACAAGCTGCAGGTCATACTAATCATAATAACGAAATTGTATCAATTATTGAAGAACTTCGCGAAGCTAATCTTTATATAGATTAGTATGTCTGTTGACAAGTTTGGACATTATCTAAACGATACAGGCATTAGGGGCATTGAAAAATGCCCCTAAAATGTTGGGGTTCTTAATGGATACGAACAACAACGTCGATGTCCAAAACAAAAGAATCAAAAATGTGGCAAAAGCTGTGGAAGAAAACGATGTTGTCAATAAATTGTTTCTGCAAACTCAAATCGAAGAAATAGAACACAAGCTATTAAAATACTGTAAGGAAGATAACAACAATATTCATGATACTCTAAGAACTCAAATCGAAATGCTACAACATGCAATAATATTACAGTTGGAAGAGAATAAGAAAATGCAAGAAAGTATTTCCAAAATCAAACAATTTTTGGAAGACGGATATCTACAAAAATTTGTTGAAAGTATATAAAAGAAAAGTTAATGAGAAGATTTATAGATTTGAAAATTACATGTTTGTGTCAATAGCTAAAAGTGTATCAAATAGATCACAACACATCGAAAATAATTCTTAATACTAAAAAATTACTTTAAAAAGAATTCTAGTAAATGAACTCCATAAACAAGCTCGAAAACCTTTTTTACGTCGTAGAGTTGTGATGAAAGGAATAGATGATCATTGGCAAGCTAATTTAGTTGAAATGGGAAATTATTCTATGGACAATAAAAATTATAGATTTTTGTTAACTGAAATTGACACATTCTCCAAATTTGCATGGGCAGTACCACTTAAAACAAAAACTGCACTTTAAACAACCCAAGCCATGTCATATATTTTTCAATTGGGACGAGTACCAAAAAAACCTGCAAACAGATGATGGTAAAGAATTTTTCAATAAACACTTTGGAAAATTGATGGATAAACACAACATTAATCACTATTCAACGTATAGCAGAATGAAAGCATCAATAGTAGAGCGATTTAATAGAACATTAAAAGGGATGATGTGGAAAGAGTTTAGTTTTAATGGTACATACAATTGGCTTGATATCTACAAAGATCTATAAGAAGCATATAACAGAAAATTCATCGTACCATTAAAATGGCTCCAATTAAAGTCAACTCTTCAAATGAGAAAAAATTATTGAATACAGTATACAGTCATTTGAAAATGTATAAAATATCGAAATTTAATGTTGGTGATCATGTGCGCATAAGCAAATATAAGCATATTTTTGAAAAACGTTATACTTCAAATTGGACAACAGAAATTTTCACAATTAAATCTATTCAAAATACATATCGCAAAACATACATATTAGAAGATTATTGTGGAAATCCTATTAAAGGTGGATTTTATGATGAAGAACTTTTAAAAACAAGATTTCCTAATAAATATCTAGTTGAAAAGATTATTAAAACCAGAGGAGCCAAAGCATTTGTTAAATGGTTAGGATTTAGTAATGATCACAATTCTTGGATAAGTAAAGATGAAATATTATAGTTTAAACAATATCTGCAATTATTATACATACTTAGTACTTAAGATTATAATGTTAATTTAAAATAAAAAAGATGAAATAAATATGTAAATCCTTTTTATAAACAATTTTGTGTTAAACTTTATTTATTCGTAATCAGACAGTCATAATGTCAATACCACTTACTCTAAGCTCCAACTCATCAGAGTTATCTGCTAATTACTTCCCACCTCTTAATTTAAATGCGGCATATGCGTGTGCTCTAACTGATTTTCATTCATATAATAGCATCCCAAATGTTGATGTCTAGAACAATTTTTTTCATATAGGTGAAAATGTTATTGAAATACAAATTGCATCTTATGAATTGAATGATATAGTTAATTATATAGAGGAACAATATAAACGCTCAATCCAGAAAACAGAATTTTTATAGAAGCCAATAACAATACAATGCGAGTTAAAGTCAACAGCTATAAACCTAACAGAACAATCATCACAATTTTTACAAAAATAGAAACTCCAATTAGCAAACAACAAGAAAGCAATATTGTATACGAAATACAATGCAACGGGAAAAAATGATGAGAGATGCGAAATGATTAACATCGGACCAACAAAAAGAAGCCTAAAAATAAGAATGGGAGAACACATAATGACATAACGAGAAAGAAAGAAACGACAGCACTCTCACAGCACATATTACAAACTGGACAATCAGCTGATTTTGAAGGTGTGAAAATATTAGATAAAGAGAACGCTACAAGGAAGATTCACACAATTGAAAGTTTATGAATCAAGCAAAAAACAAGTAAGAGTGCTATATTCGGCTGTGCCGAATCTTGTATACCCATCACAAAGTAATATAAAAGGTATATCTGTGGTCACAAGGTATAACAGTTAAGTCGGGTTAGGATAAAGTGTATTTATCATTATAATTTTGTTTATTTCTCTTAACTTAACTGTTGTTTCATTATAAATTAAATTACAAATTAATATAGTATAAAATTGCTAGCATTAGCATTGTAAAATTCTCACTAGCCAAAATCGAGTTTAGTCGTTATTCTTTGCGGGCACAGATACATGTACTTGCAATTATACACGAAATAGCTATGCAATAATTTACAAATAACTTTCTTAATTACTGTTTTCGTAAAATATGCAAACTTTTGTGTGTAAAACGCTGTGTAAAATCATGGCAATTAGATTAAGCTAATGCTAGCATTTTTATACAATATTAATTTGTAATTTAATTTATAATGAAACAACAGCTAAGTTAAGAGAAATAAACAAAATTATAATGATAAATACACTTTATCCTAACTAGACTTAACTGTTATACCTTGTGACCACAGATATACCTTTTATATTACTTTGTGAAGGGTATAAAAGATTCGGCACAGCCGAATATAGCACTCTTACTTGTTTATTATCACTCTATTTTATTTTGACTGTTTGTTGTTGCGGTAACCTTAGTTATAGATATCCTCTGAAAATTTCAGGTCTCTTAACTATTACGGTTCACGAGTTAGAAGCTTGTGACTGATGGACATCGCATCGAAAACTAATACATAATAATAATAACAACAATAATGTATGCAAAACTAATTACAACAATACAAAAAGGGTAAAATTACAACAAACACATGACGTAAAGAAAATCTAAGAACACATAATGTATTAGCACAAAACACAAGAACATACACTGTTTCACAAATGGTGGACGAGTAAGTGGTCAGACTGGCGTGCGGAAGGTGATGTGTTCGATACTAGTTCTTTTTACAAAATTTTTAAAATATATATGATATGTATAGTATATATAATTATATTTTTATTTTGTCCATATTTCAGCCATTTATGGACCGATTTCGATGATTCTTTACAATAAGCTTCTCAGAGCTGAATTTGACAGATAAATTGAGTGTAGAGTACTGCCAGACGTATAGGGTCATAGAAATTCACAAACACATGAAAATGGGAACAAAGTAGATCTTTGGATATATCTCTGTTATATACGAATCGATTTTCCTGAATTTCACATACAAAAATTTTCAGGAAAAGCTAGTCACGCGACTTCAACATTTAGGTCCATAACTCTTCTAGGACCTCTGAATTATACTTTCCAACATCGGTCAGAAAAAAGGGACAGACGGACAGACGGTCACCGCTAAATCGAATTAGATTTTTATAAGGATCACGAATATAGATTATGGGGTCGCAAGTGATTACTGTAGAAATTACAAACGGAATGACAAACCTATATATACCCTTACCATTTTTGGTGAAGGGTATAATAAACAATACGATGAATTTGAAGGAAGGCACAGCCAACATCAACACCAGCTACAGAGTTGTTTTAAATTATCGGCTATGTTCTGTATTCCACGCGGAATTAAAATGTGCGTAATTACCAAAGCGTTGTTGTTATAAATAATAATTTGCAACAAAAATGCTTTGCTAGTTCCGCTCATTTTAATTCCGCATGGAATATAGAACACATCCGTATAATAAAATTTACTGTGATATAAGATTAAAATGTGTTTAAATGCCACTATTTACAAAAAAAAAATTTTCAATTTTTTTTAATTTAAAAATGTTAATATAAATTAAAACTTTAAAAAATAAATTTTTCATTTTTACATGCATATATTGAAAATTTTTCAAAATATATTGTTAAATAGACGATCCCCTGAAGAAGTAGACAAACAATGTACGAAACGTCGGTAAAATTATAATAAAAAGGAATTTTTATTTACAAAAACTTTACAGGCTTAATGAGCTAAACAAGGTAATTACTAAAACTTGAAATTTAGCCAAATAAATATGAAATTAAATACAAATCTTTAATTTTTTATCAAAATAAATTTTAGTTGAATTTGTTGTGAGTTACAAACATGTTTGTCTTGTTTTTATTTTATTGTCACTAAAAATAACACTGTGGGAACTTTTTTGATTGTTGTATTTTTAAAGAGAGCATTAAAACGAGAGGGTTAAAGCAATAACTTTCTGGAAGGTTCTTTATCTGATGCCAACGAATGAAATTTTTTGTGCCAATAGAGATTGTTTGTAAGTGTTGCTGGTAGTAAGAAGCTATGAAAATAATTTCACATACATATTACTACTGTATACACATCAGAAAGAAATAAACGTATGAAAAGGCAAAAATCATTTGAGGCGGTCAAACACGACTAACAGACACCACTCAGAAACAACGTTTTTCATTTCAAACTGTGCCTTGCTCAAGACATCTAAAGAAGCAACAGTTGAACCTAATTTTGTCTGGCAGGGGCTGGACTAATTATTAACAATTTTAGTTAAAAGATTTGAATACTTATTGTTAGTTCAATTTACAATTGAAGATTCAATAAATACATTTAAACGTTAAAAAAAAATTACAAACTGTGACGACTTTTCCTAGTCTGGTGTATCACTCGTCGATGTCCAGGGTTCGTCTGTTGTGAGTCGCTGTCGCCTACTATTTATTTAGTTTCCACAATGTCAATAAAATATTAGCTTACGGTTTAGTTAGAAATAAAATATTAATAATTAAATTAAGTTATAGTTGTAAATTTGCTTACCATTTAAGTTGTGTTAGTATGTACATTATGGGTGGAATAGTGCACGATTTTTGGATTTCGATACGCTAGAGCTCCATAATTTGAGAGGTTTGGATAACAAATGCATGAGCCTAAAAATTATGGGGATGGGATGAGGGTAAATGGCTCCTCCTCGGGGTCAAACATAGGAAAATAGCTTCACAACTGTCCCTGAGTCGCTTCCAGAGAACCCCACTAATATATACCCTCCTAAATTTTTTATGAACATACCAATACCCTATTGGCCCTCCCATAGTAAATAATATTTTTTTATAAAATAAGCCTTCACCGCCCTAACTAGCCCCAGAGCGTCCCTAAAGGAGTCAAATGTATGACGGACCTCAACATTTTTTCAGAACACATCTAGCCTCCATCTTCAAGCATTAGGGTGGTCCCCATACAAATTATAAATTTTTGTAATTTTTTTGATATATACGGGTATGTTCTCTATTTCATGTGGAATCAAAATGTGCGGAATTATCAAAGCATTGTTGTTATAAATATTAATTTACAACAACAATGCTTTGATACTTCCGCACATTTTAATTCCATATGAAATACAGAACATACCAGATAGACAGGTTTTTACCATTGTGGTTATTGCGCTTCGTAAATCAAAGTAATTTGCATAGACTGGCCCTGAGGAGTGATCAACTCACCACAAATGCTACTGCGCAGCGAACCAGCGAACTACGCAGCGAACCAGATTAACTGCAGAACATTTAGCATCGATATTAAAAATTACATCAAGCAAAAATTGAACTCCAGACTTTGATGAAAAATGGCGAGCAGGAAAAGAAAATTATATTCTTTTTATTAATTTCTATACATTTTATTTCTATACTTTTTTTGTTTGTTTTCTTTGTGAATTACACTGTGCTACAATAAAATTATTCAGGGGTTCTCATGCACCAATTCTGTTGGGTTGGAGCCCATAGAGAAAGAAAATACCTATGGGTTTTCTATGTCACTTCGTAAAGTGATTTTATAACGGTAAATGTATTGAAAAAAAGGGTTTGAAATTTAAACAGCCATAACTTCTTTGTTTCAAAACGGATTTCTATGCTCCTTTTCATATTTGAAAGATATGATTCTTATCTTTTAAACCAGATAATTTCTGAACTCCGAAACAATTGAAAATTTAAAAAACTTGTGTATAGTTGCCTTAAAGATAATTTTATTCCGCATATTATCCTGTTTATAATATCAAAATCGGGTTAACCGGTCTCAAATTATGATGAAATAGATTAGCGTGACTGCCCTATTTTTAAAAAAGAAGCAAAAAACTCAAAACAGAAAACATGCCACAACTCATTTAGTTTTTAACCGTTTGACTATTGTAGTGGTTAAGTATCTCATAACACCATATGTATGATAATTACAATAAAAATAATCGGTATATTTAATTTCCATTTGTTTAAAGTTGATGCATCCAAAGTCCTCGATGTTAAAAACTATTTTTTTTAAAGTATTTTTTTCTAGCCATTGTCTCTTTTCTTCTCCTTTAATATATATTTTAGAATAGCGTACATTAGCTTTTAAAAACTTGCAGACGCTTTGAAATGTGACTGATCCATCGTTCCACTTTAGGTGATGATAGTTCTTTGTTAACCAGTTTACTTCTTTTCGATTCTTTGGCGATAGCCATTTAAAATCAAAGGGGGGTTCTATAATGAAATGTATGGCTTCATTGTTGTTGTTGTTGTTGTTGAAAACGATCGCTACTTCTTTTGCGATGAAATCATTTGAATCGCTTTTGAATCCTTGCATATCTATACAAACTATACTATCATCGATATTGTTTAATTTATAAGACTTTTCGGACTTGTCCTTTTATGGGTACATATTCAATTATGCGATCATGAATAAGAATGCAGTAAGCTGATGTCTTTGAGGCAATATTTGTAGCTGTTTCAAATTCAATTTTTATATCAATTGGTCTGTTATTGAGCGATTCGTTTTGATGGCTGACATCTACTACAATAATCGGTGCATTATTTTTAAATTCTTGAGCAGTTAGAAGCGGCTGAGATTCTCTCATGTAATAGCTCTGTTGAAATCTTAGATACATATCATATAGGATTGCATATCATATAGGATTCTTAAATTTGATATTTAGGTCATCATATGGATATGGCAGTGAATTTAAATGTACTTTTAAATTTGTCAGGTCACAATGAACAAACTTATTTTCTTGTTGAAAAGCAATCAATACAAAACGGGGTCGTTCTCTACTTGCAGCTAATTTAACATTCCAGATATGAATTGTTCCTGTATTAAGTTGTGGATTAACATGACAATCCCAACTACGGAATGCCATCGGTATAGAAGCACCATTGTTAATAATTTTTATCATATTCAACTTGCTAAAATCAGGTGATTGTACATGTGGAATTCTCCATGAGATGAGTGAAATTGAAAGTTTTGCTTTTTCCGTGGAAACGCTCGAAGATCTTCATCGTTCTTATTATGCAAGAGTATCAATTCATGTTTTCCATTTAGTATGACTTTGTTGTAGTCTTCAGCGAAACACAAAAGCATTTTTAAGGGTACATAAAAGTTAAAATATCCATTAACAAGTTTTAAATCATCAATTTTATTCCAGCCAGCATTCTGCATTCCAGTGCTTTCCGTTGGTGATAAAGAAACCAAATTTTTTATGTTACTTGTACCTCCTAAATATCTTGTATGATCAATTTCAATACCATTAAGTTCATAACGAATTTCATCAAAGAGATATGCAACAAAGTTGTTTTTTAATTTAAAGTTGTCTGTAGATGTGGAGGTTTTCTTATCTACAACAGATCCCTCGGTAACACATACAAATCTTGATTTTGAATTAAAATGCGAATTTCATCATTATTGTTGTAGGATTGTAGGTATGGCACATATGTATGAGAGTCCTTTTTGATTATATTTTCATCAGATAAGGGTTTATCTAAGAACTTTATTTTTGAACTCATTTTGCCTTCAATTTAAAATTCAATGACTTGAGAAAATTTTTATTTGCTGTCGTTAGAGTTTTTTGATGAATTGACCTCTTTAAATGTGGTTTAGGTCGTGATAATATTTTAGGTTCGTATGCTGATGTTGTTGTTGTTGCTATATTCTGTGATATACTCGAGTTGAATATTAGCATTACTTAGTAGGTCTTAAATGAATTCGTATTGTTATTTCTTCTCCTCGGAAATTAATTTAATCACCGTGCTGATCAACTACTCGTAGAGCTAGTGAACTTATCTCTCTGGAGTTCAGCGTTAAATAATTAGATGAGATTTCGAGGTATCTCATCTATTTTATAGCCTGGAGGCACATTAATCGGAAATTTATGTAGTGTATGCGCCTTGGAATTATTCATATATGTATTAACAGCGATACTAATGTCAATTCGCAACAGATTCAGCTTGAAAATATTAACTGGAAGATCAGAATAGTGATCTACGTTTGGAGTTAGGATTTTACTATTGAATCCCAAGAGTTTTCCAATTGTATTTTCTTTATTAAAATATATTGCATCCTTAGAGCTGTTGACCTTAACTTGCATTGTATTGTTATTGGCTTCTAAAAAAATTCTATTTTCTGGATTGTAGCGTTTATATTGTTCCTCTATATAATCAACAATATCATTCAATTCATAAGATCCAATTGGTATTTCAATCACATTTTCACCTATATGAAAGATATTGTTGTAGACATCAACATTTGAGATGCTATTATATGCATGAAAATCAGTTAGAGCACACTCATATGCCCCATTTAAATCAATAGGTGGGAAGTAATTAGCAGATAACTCTGATGAGTTGGAGCATAGAGTAAGTGTTATTGACATTATGACTGTCTGATTACGAATAAATAAGTTCAACACAAAATTGTTTATAAAAAGGATTTACATATTTATTTCATCTTTTTTATTTTAAATTTACATTATAATCTTAAGTACTAAGTATGTACGTATAAATATTGCTGATAATGTTTCAACTATAATATTTCATCTTTACTTATCTTTTCAACTAGATATGTATTAGGAAATCTTGTTTTTAAAAGTTCTTCATCATAAAATCCACCTTTAATAGGATTTCCACGATAATCTTCTAATATGTATGTTGTGGGATATGTATTTTGAATAGATTTAATTGTGAAAATTTCTGTTGTCCAGTTTGGAGTATAGCTTTTTTCAAAAATATGCTTATATTTGCTTATGCGCACATGATCACCAACATTAAATTTCGATATTTTATACATTTTCAAATGACTGTATACTGTATTCAATAATTTTTTCTCATTTGAAGAGTTAACTTTAATTGGAGCCATTTTAATGGTACGATGAACTTTTCTGTTATATGATTCTAATAGATCTTTGTAGATATCAAGCCAATTGTATGTACCATTAAAACTAAATTCTTTCCACATCATCCCTTTTAATGTTCTATTAAATCGTTCTACTATTGATGCTTGCATTCTGCTATACGTTGAATAGTGATTAATGTTGTACTTATCCATCAATTTTCCAAAGTGTTTATTGAAAACTTCTTTACCATCATCTGTTTGTAGGTTTTTTGGTACTCGTCCCAATTGAAAAATATATGACATGGCTTGGGTTGTTTCAAGTGCAGTTTTTGTTTTAAGTGGTACTGCCCATGCAAATTTGGAGAATGTGTCAATTACAGTTAACAAAAATCTATAATTTTTATTGTCCATAGAATAAATTCCCATTTCAACTAAATCAGCTTGCCAAAGATCATTTTTTCCTTTCATCACAACTCTACGACGTAAAAAAGATTTTCGAGCTTGTTTATGGAGTTCATTTACTAAAATTCTTTTTGAAGTCATTTTTTTAGTATTAAGAATTATTTTCGATGTGTTGTGATCTATTTGATACACTTTTAGCTATTGGCACAAACATGTAATTTTCAAATCTGTAAATCTTCTCATTAACTTTTCTTTTGTATACTTTCAACAATTTTTTGTAGATATCCGTCTTCCAAAAATTGTTTGATTTTGGAAATAGTTTCATGCATTTTCTTATTCTCTTCCAACTGTAATATTATTGCATGTTGTAGCATTTCGATTTGAGTTCTTAGAGTATCATGAATATTGTTGTTATCTTCCTTACAGTATTTTAATAGCTTGTGTTCTATTTCTTCGATTTGAGTTTGCAGAAACAATTTATTGACAACATCGTTTTCTTTTGCCACATTTTTGATTCTTTTGTTTTGGACATCGATGATGTAGTTCGCATCCATAAAGAACCCCAACATTTTAGGGGCATTTTTCAATGAAATTATATTGCTTGTATCGTTTAGATAATGTCCAAACTTATCAACAGACATAGTTTATATAGATTATTCTATTATATTAGCTTCCCGAAGTTCTTCAATAATTGATACAATTTCGTTATTATGATTAGTATGACCTGCAGCTTGTGATGATACCAGTAGTCGAAGTCGATCTACCATCTCATTTGGATCATCCCAGTATATATAGTTTGGCTTATGAGGGTTAAACTGCATCAATCCATCACCTTTATAATTAGATATTGTCTTATTTGGTATTGATTTTGATAAAGTCTATTGGTTTTTCTCTTTAAACATCTTTTTAATAATATGTTTATATATATAGGCTTTCGATCCCTTGATTTGTCCATCAGGTTTATAGTCTTTTCTGTACGCATTTATATTAATTAAAATTTTTTGTAGAGTTCTAGTTCATATTTATCATAGTTTTTTTGGTATTTTATGAAACATTAGAGAAAATAGTCCTGGTGTTAGAGCCCATATTTAACTACCAACATGTATTTTGTTTTCTTTTAATTTGAGCTTACTATCACCAAATTTCCATTCATTATTGAAATTTTTATGTGGACCATAGTTAGTATCTAATTCATTTCTTCCTTCCAAAACAGATAAGTCAGTGTAACTCTCTTCAGCATTTGAATTTTGAGAGTACAAATCGTCATCATCATCATTATCAATAGTACTTTCACCATTAGGATCAGCAAGTGAATTGCTGGTATCTAATATTGATTCTTCTACAAGTTTCTTTGGTGTACTTGTCTCCAACTTAATTGAAGGTTTCTTAAGGTGATTAGAACTGTTATTATATTCAATTTCTGTTTTCATCTCATTCTTTTCTTTTTTGATAATTCCATTGATATTATTAGAATTATTTATAAATTTGTTTAAAGGATCTGTTATAGGTTTAAATGTGTCTTTTAGTTGTTCACGTGTGTCTATTTCGCCCGTTTTTATACTACGAAGCTTTTTCTTCAAGACATTTCTTGTCGCAACCAGCTCTTTTAAAATTTTTTCATCTATTTTCCAGCTATCAGATCAGCTTATTAGGTATCTGATCAGGCTATAAGATCAGGTTATTAGGTATCAGATCAGCTTATTAGGTATCTGATCAGGTTATCAGATCAGCTTATTAGGTACCTGATCAGGTTATCAGATCAGGTTATTAGGTATCAGATCAGCTTATTAGGTATCTGATCAGGTTATCAGATCAGATTATTAGGTATCATATCAGGTTATTAGGTATCAGATCAGCTTATTAGGTATCTGATCAGGTTATCTGATCAGCTTATTAGGTATCAGATCAGCTTATTAGGTATCAGATCAGCTTATTAGGTATCAGATCAGCTTATTAGATATCTGATCAGGTTATCAGATCAGCTTATTAGGTATTAGATCAGCTTATTAGGTATCAGATCAGATCAGCTTATTAGGTAGACAATTAGATCAGGTATAGTTGATATTTCAAGAGCTATGTATGTAGATGTATTATTGTTAAAGGATGTATTATTGTTAAAGCCAGATTATATACTCAAGTTTTTCTTTTATGTAGAGTAATTTATATTGTTATGAAATAATCGAATAATTTTCTGTAGCGCCCATTGTTTAATTCATTATCTTTGCTTATCATCAAAAATCCATATTTATCCTTCCAGCGCAATCGACAAATTTCATGAAACTTTGCATAACTCATATCGCTGGCAACATGATCCCTATAAACATGTTTCATATTTGTCTGATCTTGTTTAAACATTATAATCATATTCGCATTGTCTCTTATTAAATGCTTGGGAATTCTGGTATAAGTTTGGCACAAATAGGATGAATCAACATCCCTATGTCGTCCCATACAAATATAAGCTCGTATATTATTCTGCTTGTCACATGCAACATCATCAAATATCATAATTGAATTAGTTTTAGCTTTGTCAGGGGGAATAACTGATTCATTTTCGGTGAATGTGTAATATCCCATTCCTTTGATAAAATTCTTGAAAATTCAGCTTGGGATCGAGTTTTATCAAAAGATAACAGTCTTGCAGAAAAATCATTTGCATATATGGTTACTAACGCTATGAAAGCCAAAACAAAATTTGGTATGGGTGTGGAGAAAAAGAAAACTGTTAAGAAACCTAAATTAAATGGTAAAAAATTGTTCAGTTCATCAATTAGAGCTGCAACAAAAATACTAAAGGAGAAAAAACCTTTAGACATTAACAATACTATTAGAATAGCACGTAAAACGATCAACAAAACATTAAAAGGCAGAAAATCTCAAGTTATAATACCTCGCATAATAAATGTACCAAAAATTGGTGGTTTTTTACCTCTAATACCGATTTTAACTGTACTGGGTGCAATTGCTAGTCTAACGAGTGGAGGTGCTGCTATAGCTAAGGCTGTAAATGCGACAAAGAATGCAAAAAATCAGCTTGATGAAGCAACTCGACATAATAAAGCGATGGAATCTATTGCTGTTGGGAAAGGACTTTACCTAAAACCATATAAAAAGGGTTATGGTTTAGTTTATAAAGACCAAAACAAAAACTCTTAAAAGTGCTACCTAATAGACCACTATCAGAAGTCGACTTGAGAAATTTTTCAAACAAAATTCCACATATTAGAGGAGTTTTCATGTTGGCCTCACTACCAAAACGACCAAAGAAAACAGAATGTGGCATAATCAATTTGGATATATCAACAGGACCTGGTACACATTGGGTAGCATATTATAAAAACATCAATAAAAAAGAATATCTCGATAGTTTTAGAAACTTACAACCTCCTTCGGAAGTACTCAAATATCTGGGCACAAATATAAAATACAACTATAATCAACATCAGAATTTTAATACATTTACCTGTGGTCATTTATGTCTTAAGTTTCTTTATGAAAGAACTGAAAATATAAAATAAAAAACACAATTATATATATATATATATATATATATATATATATATATATATATATATATATATATATATATATATATATATATATATATATATATATATATATATATATATATATATATATATATATATATATATATATATATATATATATATATATATATATATATATATATATATATATATATATATATATATATATATATATATATATATATATATATATATATATATATATATATATATATATATATATATATATATATATATATATATATATATATATATATATATATATATATATATATATATATATATATATATATATATATATATATATTTCACAAAACTCTTTAATGCATTTTTATTTATTTATTTATAATTTACTATACAGAATTTATTTTTAATTTTTTTTATTCCCAAATGGGATATAGTGTATACAAGTTTGGTGACGTAGTCACCAAACTTGTATACACTCTTTATTTCCACATATAATATAAAACACTACCCAATCTCTCAATATGACCCCATAAGCACCATCTAGTCTATACTCAATCAATTGTTCTTAGGTCACTATCTCAACACAACCCACAAAGCAACGGAAAACATCCAGGGTCTATGGTAGGTATCGAACCCCACTCACCCACAGATACACCCATATCCGAAATTCATATAACACAAAACATTATCTATAATATAATTTCACACTAACACTTTAACTCAATAATAGTTCATCACAATTTTTTATCAACATTTTGCCTACAGGGTACTTTCATTTTTTTTCCCACGGGTATCAAATTACACTTTTGTTTATTTAACAATTAAAATTTAAAAATTTAAAATTTTAATTACCCAAATTTTAAAATTTTAATGGCCGCCGCGGGAACAGTTCCCTACTACTAATTGTATACAAAATTTATTATAAACAACCAAAACTTTTTTAATTCATAGGCCAAAAATTACGATATTGGAAACAAAGTCTAAAATGTAGGAATATTAAGAACTCGGAGAAAATCGCGAAAATTTGCAAAAATCACTCTAAAACTTGATATATTGCAAAGCGTAATATTGATTAAAATTCCCTAAAAATGTAAGAAAGTCACCGATATCGCGAACACATCGGAAATTTGCGAAAAATTGCAATATATTACAAAACCGGTAATAATGATTAAAAATCGCTAAAACTGTACGGAATGCCAAAAATTCGGTAAAAATCGTGAAAATGGCGAAAATTCGCAAAAACTTGCCAACAGAGGCATAATAGCAAAGTCTAATATTGTTTAAAAATCCAGTTTTCGTGACGCCGAAACTTGCAAAAAGTAGCTTTTATCACAAATATTGCTAAAATTCGCGAAGAACTAAAAAATCGGAAATAAGCCCTAAAATGTATTAAAATACCAAAAAAACTCGAACAGAACGCGAAAACTCGCAAGTTCGCCAAAAATTGGTTATTGTATTGATGAAATCACTAAAGCTGTAAAGATAAACAAAACCGAAAAAGAACACAGAGATCGCGAAAATGGGGCAACTTCGCAAGAAACTGCTAACATTGTGGAAATTGCAATGTCTTTTAAACGTTTTTGTTGCCAAATTCTAATGTTAGAATTAAAATATTATGAATGCGTGCTTTTTTGTTTATTTTATAATTTTTATTTGGCTTATGTCAAAAATATTTTTTACGGTTTTATTTTGTATAATGGTCTTTACGTCTTACGTTACTGTTACATTCCATCTAAATTCCGTTCCGGTCTGCTAACGGAGCCTTAATGTAACATAGTCATATTCCAAAACACCAAAATTTTCCAATTACTTTAGTAAAAGTGTTCCTTAATACCTTCTTAATGCCTAAAAACAAATCTAAACCAAAGTTATAACCGTTAAAAAGCTAATAACAGCCACATCTATGGAAAAATTTTTTAAACTTTAAATACATTTCAAAAAGCTCAACTTTTTTGAGATATGAGGTACCAATATATTTGAAAAACTAAGAATTTCTTTGTAAATATTTGAGCATTGATGATATAAGTACATGCATATGTATGTATGCAGCAGTTGATAAAATATGAAGAGGGAGAGGTATAAAAACCTTGTAATACTAAAAATATCAACATAAAAATAATTAAGTGTGACATAACTATCCCTGTTACTCCTTTCTTTTATTACATACTAGCATATTACCCGCTACTTTGTTAGCGGCAACTCAAATGTTTAAGCCAGAAGTATTTGGTTTTATTCCTATAATATTACCACGTTTATATGCGCACTATTTTCAAATTAAATTATTTGCAAATAAGTTAACTCAACTGTTTATACGCTATAGCAAGAATACAAAAACTTAAGCGGCCTTCAGACTATTAGATTTAGTATTAATACTTGTCAAAAACTCAAATCTTAAGTAAAAATCCAACAGTGTGAAAGCAAATTGTTATGCTTTGTCAAATAATACGTAAAGGAATTTGACAGTATTATGGTATTCGTCATTTTTAGGAAATTTTCTAAACAATCACATTTTTCTTTTTATCAGGGCTGTCTTTTGCACAAACAAGTATAGGAATAACAAAAACGGCTGTGTATTTATTTGCCATCTTAAATAAAGAAAAAGAAGAACGAAAAATATTTCAGTCTTTGCAAATTATTTATGTTACGTTTTATTTGGAATGTGATAGTGTAGAAACAAAATGTAATGAGAAATTTTTCTTTAAGATTTTTTGACAGTCAGACTGATTTTGATTTGATTTTCGTCTTACAAAATCTAATAAAAATCTCAAAGCTTGTATTACAATGTGAAATGGCCTTGAGTAGCACTTCTATAAAAATTTTCTGTACTTTTGCAAAAAAAAAAAAAAGTTGAAATGTATAATATAAAAAATAATTATTTGTTTTAATTGTTATTATTTTCTTCTATCAATGTTTTTTGTGTAATATTTATCTATTTATTGTTTTTTCTTAGCAAATAGTGCGTTAAACGTGAATAGTTTTCGTGAATTATTAAATCGCAATAAAACAATTATTTGGCAACAATTTACTGTTTTATTTGCAAATAAGCCATACGTATATATATATATATATATATATATATATATATATATATATATATATATATATATATATATATATATATATATATATATATATATATATATATATATATATATATATATATATATATATATATATATATATATATATATATACATACATATATATATATATATATATATATATATATATATATATATATATATATATATATATATATATATATATATATATATATATATATATATATATATATATATATATATATATATATATATATATATATATATATATATATATATATATATATATATATATATATATATATATATATATATATATATATATATATATATATATATATATATATATATATATATATATATATATATATATATATATATATATATATATATATATATATATATATATATATATATATATATATATATATATATATATATATATATATATATATATATATATATATATATATATATATATATATATATATATATATATGAAGTTACTTTTACAAAATATAGCGATTTCAAAAAATTACCTTTTAAAAAAGTAAAATTTTTTTACATAAGTGCATTTTCAATAAAGTAGCGTTTCTCAATAGTACCATTCCCAAAAGTACATTTTTAAAACAAACCCAACTCTTATAAAAAGAACCAAGTCTTATAAAAAGAAAATTATCTTTATCAAAAGGTATGATTTCGCAAAAGCATATTTTCAAACAAATGTACATTTTGAAAAAAGTTCCTTCGCAAAAAAATATATTTTCATAGAAGTAGTATTTGTTAAAAGTACATTTTCAAAAAGTACATTTTAGAAAGAAAACCTTTTCTAAAAACACATTTACCAAAAAGTTCTTTACCAAGAAGTTATTTCTTAAGTACCTTTTCCAAAAATGATCTATGCAAGAAGTATTAATAAGTCTCCAATTGCCCATGTTCAAAAATGCATTACATCAGCTAAGATTTTTTTGACGAAAGGAACCAGTACTGCAAATTTGTTAAAAAAATTACCCTAATAGCTTTGAATTAAATGCATTTTACTTGGTTTACCCTTTTATGGTAAATGTTTTAAATGGTTTTTAGAATGAAGTTCTGTTTAGTGAATATATCTATACACATTAAAAATATATTCATAGAAAAAGTACCAAAATGGTACGCTTTTTATCCCTTATATTTATCAATATTAGAATTTCAAAAATGTACCAAAATGTAATTGATGGCTTCTTAAGGAGAGAGTAATACAGTTTCTATATTTGTTACTTTAGGAGATAAATTCGTTACAAAAAAGTACCAATATTACATTTTACCCTTTTCCGCCCCCTAAACGTACAAATTTCAAAAAAGTTCTAAGCACGTATTCGCTTATATATTTTTTTATTTACTTATAATGTTTTTTTAATTTTACGTCTACCTTAGTCAAATTTGGATGTATAAGGCTACCGAATTTACCGGTTTTTACCCCTTAGAATTTGAGTTTCAAATCTCTTATTAGTGGATCTACACATCGAAATGGAAAACTACATACAAAGTGTTTTTCTACACAAAAAATATATATTCAGTATATTAAGATGCATGAAAAATAGTTGTATGAAAAAAGTATCAAAAAGAGCTACCACTTATATTTGAATTTCAGAAAAGTACCAAATTGCATTTAGGCCTTCTTAATGAGAGAAGAATACATTTTAAATTTAATTTCTATCTTTAGTATTTTGGGAGATAAACCGGTTACCAAAAAAGTACCAAAATTATATTTTTAGCCTTTTTCGGCCCTCAAATGTACGAATTTCAAAAAAATACCACACTTATCCGCTTATTTTTTTATCTTATTATAATATTTTTGGAATTTTGTGTCTACCTTAGTTAGATCCGGAGATATAAGCTTATCCATTTTACCCGTTTTTACCCCTTTTTGCCCCCTTAGCATTTAAATTCCCAAAAACCCCTTCTTAGTGGATCTATACATCAGGAGGGAGGCCGACGTGCATTCAAAGTACATATAAAATAGCTGTACAGGAAAAAGTACCAAAAAGAACTCCTATTTTTAAACTTTATATATTCGAACTTCTAAAAAGTACCAAAGCACATTCAGGGGCTTCTTGAGAAAAGAAGTATACGTATTAAATTTCATTTCTATTGTTAGTATTTTAGGAGATAACTGGTTACCAAAAAGGTACCAAAATTATATTTTTACCCAAACACCACCTGTCCGACTATTTTTTGATCTTATTGTGATGTTTTTGGAATTTTGTGTCTACCTATCCGGAGATAAAGGGTTACCGAATTCACCGGTTTTTATCCCTTTTTTCCTACCTAGCATTTAAATTTCCAAAAACCCCTTCTTAGTGGATCTACACATCGGGAGGGGAGCCGACGTGGATTCAAAGTACATAAAAATTGTTTTACAGGAAAAAGTACCGAAAAGAACTCGCAATTTTACCCTTTATATATTCGAACTTCTAAAATGTACCAAAGCGCATTTAGGTCTTCTTAATAAGAGAAGAGTATGTTTTAAATTTCATTTCTATCTTTGGTATTTTAGGAGAAAAACGGGTTAACAAAAAAGTACCAAAATTATATATTTACCCTTTTTCGGTCCCTAAATGAAAAAATAAAAAAAAAGATCCAAACACCCGCCCGCTTATTTTTTGATCTTATTATGATGTTTTTGGAATTTTGTGTTTACCTTAGCTAGATCCGGAGATATAAGATTACCGAATTTACCCGTTTTTAACCCTTTCCGCCCGCTAAGCATTTAAATTTCCAAAACCCCTTCTTTTCAATTTATACATCGCGAGGGCGGCCGACGTGCACTCAAAGTACCCCTACGCTAAATAGAAAACAAATCACGTGACCGGTCTCAGGTAGTAGTGACCAGTCCGAGTTCTAACACTTCCTATGAAGCGGACCAGCCACTTTTACATGGGGATGGCCTAGGATGGGGTTAATTGATGCTTTGTATGCACCTTGTAACTTGTCGCTGAACTATCGTATGGAGTCCTAATCGGTGTAGAATAATATAGATTATATATAAATATTATTCCAAAATTGAGCTGAAATTATCGATTAATCTATTTTTTTATTGTTACAAATCCAAGTAGAAATTGTATTTTATTTTTAAGCGGTGTCTTTGATAGGATTTGAACCGGCATCCTCCGGCATGACAGGCAAGTACACTACCCACTCGACCACAGGGGCACTTATATTTCAATGTTATAAATACCAGTTAAGCTGGATTTAATATCTGAATATAGTTACAGAACAGGTTTCTGAGTGGCATGGCAGTCTCATTGAAGGGAGACAATTAATATTATATAGATAGTATGTGATAGACCTTAGCTGCGGGTGCATCGAATTTGTTCAGGGCCGTTTACTACAATACTACCCGGAGTACCAACTAAATTGGCTGAAACTGGTAAATATGTGACCATTTACACAATATGTCTTATTTCGCCATTCACTACTCCTTATTTTTGGTGCCAGTCTCATTTTCTCAAGTCATAGGACGAGTACTTTTGGATCATTTGTCACCAAATTTTTCGCAGGGACATAACAAATAGTTGTACAGGAAAAAGTACCAAAAAAGAAGACCCAATTTTACCCTTTATATGTTCGAACTTCTAAATAGTATCAAAGTGCATTTAAGCCTTCTTAAGAAGAGGAATACATTTTAAATTTCATTTCTATCTTTAGTATTTTAGAATATAAACGGACTAAACAAAATAAACCAAATTATATTTTTACCCTTTTTCGGTCCCTAAATGAAAAAATTTCAAAAAAGTACCAAACACTTGTCCGCTTATATTTGGTCTTATTATGTTTTTGGAATTTTGTGTCCGGAGATATAAGATTACCGAATTTACCAGTCTTTACCCCTTTTTGCCCCCTTATGATTTGAATTGCCAAAAACCCCTTCTTAGTGGATCTATACATCAGGATGGGGGGAGACGTGCATTCAAAGTATATAACAAAGAGTTGTACATGAAAAAATACTAAAAAGAGCTCCCATTTTACCCTTTATATATTCCAACTTCTAAAAAGTACCAAAGCGCATTTAGGTCTTCTTAAGGAGAGAAGAATACATTTAAAATTTTTTTCTTTCTTTAGTATTTTAACGCGTTAACAAAAAAGTACTAAAATTATGTTTTTACGTTTTTTCGGCCTCTAAATGTACGAATTTTAAAAAAAGTACCAAACACATGTCCGATTATTTTTTTTAACTTATTATGATGTTTTTGGAATTTTGTGTCTACCTTACTTAGATCCGGAGATATAAGATTACCGAATTCACCAGTCTTTACCCCTTAACATTTGAATTTCCAAAAACCCCTTCTTAGTGGATCTATACATCGGGAGAGGGACCGACGTGCATTCAAAGTACATAGCAAATAATTGTACGAGAAAAAGTACCAAAAAACTCCCAATTTTACCCTTTATATATTCGAACTTCTAAAAAGTACCAAAGTGTATTTAGGCTTTCTTAAGGAGAGAGTAATACATTATAAATTTCATTGCTATCTTTAATATTTTAGGAGATAAACGGGTTAACAAAAAAGTACCAAAATTATATTTTTACCCTTTTTCGGTCTCAAAATGTACGAATTTCAAAAAAAGTACCAAACAGCTGCCCGCTTATTTTTTGGTCATGTTATGGTGTTTTTTGAATTTTCTTTCTACCTTAGTTAGATCCGGAGATATAAGATTACCGAATTTACCCGTTTTTACCCCTTTTCGCCACGTTAACATTAAAATTTCCAAAAACCCCTTGTTAGTGGATCTATACACCGGGAGGGGGCCGACGTGCATTCAAAGTACATAACAAATGGGGTACAGGGAAAAGTACCAAAAAGAACTCCAAATTTTGCCTTTTATGTATTCGAACTTCTAAAAAGTACCAAAGCGCATTTATGTCTTCTTAAGGAGAGAAGAATACATTTTAAATTTCATTTCTATCCTTAGTATTTTAGGATATAAACGGGTTAACAAAAAAGTATCAAAATTATGTTTTTGCCCTTTTTCGGCCTCTAAATGACGAATTTCAAAAAAAGTCCGATTATTTTTTGATATTAATATGATGTTTTTGGAATTTTGTGTCTAACTTTTGTTGGATCCGGAGATATAAGATCCGGAGATATAAGGTTACCGAATTTACCCCTTTTTGCCCCCTTAGCATTTGAATTTCCAAGGACCCTTCTTAGCGGATCTATACATCGGGAGGGGGCCGACGTAAGAAATTTCAAGTCTCTAGCTTCAGTCGTTTGGGCTGGGCGATGATACCCCAGTCAGTCAGTCACCTTACTCTTTTATTATATAGACTAGCTATACCCGGCGTGCTTCGCTACCCCATTGGTGTGCAGATATAGAAAAATTAATTAACTCATATAAAAATAACCATAAAATTGGTTAGTTTTTTGGCGATCTTTTTAGTTTTGGCGAATTTTTGCGTTTTAGCGATATTTTCATATTGGCGATTTTTCGTTTTGACTTTTTTAATTCTGGAATTTTTTATGTTTAGAGTTTTTTTAAATTTCGGGAATTTGCCTCTTACGGTTGTGACGACAAAAGTCGACGGGCTCGTTTTTGGCGCAACAATTCTAAGTAACCCGTTTGTTATTAATTATACCTATATAGGTACGAATATTGTCAAATAATATATATGTATATTCAAGCTTATTGTGATGGAATTTATATTTTACGTTGTATATTCTCTTGAAAGTCAGATTCCCATTTTATATGGCTACATATAGGCATTTACAAAAACACATGAAGATTATTTTGTTCAGTTATTTTCTACATTAAAACAAATAAAATGAATTACTACATATTTAAATATTCTCATTTTATATATATACATACATATAGGCATTTACAACAACACATGAAGGTTATTTTGGTCAGTTATTTTCTACATTAAAATAAATAAAATGAATTACTACATATTTAAATTATTTCCCCGCTCTCTCTATGTAAGAGTGCAATATAATATATTTATACAATTATATTAAGAACATGCAAGCTGACAGTCGCTCTGACAATGTTAATTGTGTAGTAAATCACACGGACATGCGCAGTCGACGACAAACTACACGAACTGGAAATAATTCCAGTACTGTGTACGCGTATGTCAGTGTGTGTATTTCTGTGGGTATGCCCAAAGCGAATTAATATCAAGTGGCGTTATCATCAAAACAACACACATACAAAGTAGGTGTAGGACTATTTTTATTTGTGCTTTGACAGTTCGGGTTATAGTTTTCTCTTTTCTTATATAGAGTTTGACTGATTGGGTGTAATCAGCTGATGATCATCTGTGATGATAGGGCTACCTGGTACTGAAATCGCCTTGGGTATGCCACGAACACTATAAGAGGCTAACAATTGCCAAACAAGATCAGTTGGCTAGCGGCTTGCGATGCGATAAGAGCTAGTTTATCAAGTAGAGGGAATGCCCGTGCTTGATAGACATCTTATAGTATACAGGAGCTAGAGAAACCTAAGAATATATGAATCTTTACAACTACTGAGAAGGATTAGTTATTGAGTGAGGGATCGACCGGCTGCATAACTTCTCGTTCTCGGGGACTAGTTATTGAGTGAGGGATCGCCTGGCTCCATAACTACTCGTCCTCCAGTGAAGGTCTGGGAGACGGAGATTGTATTCTGGGCTCTCCCGTTGCAATTTTCGATCCTTGAGGCGTGCCGTGTGAGTTGAGAGCAGTTGTATCGTTCGCCCTACCGCTGACCTCCCCCAACAAAGCCTTCGGGTCAGTCGGTGACCACGTTCGAGCTGGTGAGGAGCTAGCTACGCCAATCCCGTATAGGTGCGGAATGCGAGCATCTCTCCCGCTGTCTGACGTAGTGACCGATCTGAGACCCATCAAGATTTCGTCGTCATTTTCTTTAATTAAAATCTTTTTAATTAAGCAATACAATATTTGTACTATTTTAAGAATAGTTCCTAAGCTTTGAAGATAAATAAATATTGGAAATACGTTTTATAACGATTGAAGAACCAACGTGTTTTCTTTAAAATAAACAACAGCATTATCAACGACCCCTGTACTCCGCTGAGCCTATCCCAGCAACCAGCGGAAAACGTGTCGTTACATTGGCGCCCGAGCAGGGACTTATCTGTCCACATCATCATCTGGAACAGATTCGTTCATTAAAAAATAATAATAATAATAACTAAAATATCAACATTTGAGTCCAAATAATAAATTCAACAAAAGAAAAAACACAGTGACATTCTTGAGCGAAGAAGTAATCATTAAAGATGCAGAGTGACAACATCACTAAAGAAAAACCCTTGAGAACCTCTTGGGTCTATTCCTTAAAGAAGGACGAGCTAACATCATATTTAGCTGAATTTGAACAGATCACCAGTGGTACGGTAGAAGAGCTGCGTAAGCGGTTCGCCAAATTTCTATTGTCAGAGCACGAGGAGGAGACCTTACAGAAATTATTGGAACTACAGTTGAAGCACGAGAACATGGCGTCCACAAGCCAAGGTGAGAGTATCACAGTGCCATCTAGAGTGCACGCAAATATGTCCAACTCTCCAATGAAAAATGAAGGGCCCTCTGAGATGCCAAAAATGACAACAGAAAGCCGCATCCTGACAATCGAAATAGTGCGCAAGTGGGGCGTAAAATATGATGGCGGAATTGATCCATTAGGCTTTATCGAACGGGTGGAGGAGCTGTCAAAAATGGAGGAGCTGTCAAAAAATAATTTGTGCGTGGTTTAAGTGTATTGGTGTTTCTTTGGCTTGTTGATAGGTATCAAGCACTAACGTGCTTGTGTTGTTGTTTTGTTTGTTGTGTATTTTGAGTTCGTGTTCTATACATGTAAATAGTGAGAAATATTCGGCAAACTTCGTCGTTACTTTTATTACTTTAATATGCTGTGCTTTGTATCGTTGCTCACAATGAAATTTTAAGGTTGTAGCGATATTGCTATTTCCAAATTTTAAGATACACATTGTGAATTCCCTAAATGTAATGTAATGTGATGTATTATTATTGTAATGTGGGTATTTTAAAAGTACCTTTTCAAAAAAAGACCATCTGTTCAAATCACACATATATATTTATAAAGAGTACATTTAAAAAAGCTACTTTTCAAAAAAGGAGCATTTTCCAACAGTACATATGCAAAAGAGTATAATTTTTTAAAAATACAATTTTCTAAAAGTACATTTCCAAAAACTACCTTTTCCAAAAAGTTTCTTTTTCTAAAAATTACCGTTCCAAATCCCATAAGGCAGATATAAGGAAAAGTAAACAATCAACTGCACTGGCGCAACACTGTATTGAAAGGGGACATACGGCAATATTTGACGATGTAAGAGTTTTAGATAAAGAGAAAAAAGTAAATAAAAGATATACCTTGGAGAGTTTAAGAATCCAACAAAAAGGTGAAAAAGCAATAAACACTAAAGATGACATTGACAACATTAATGCTAGCTATACTATAGTTCTAGTATAGTGACGACAATAGTGAGAGGAAACTGGCTGTGATATATTTTTTTTTTAGTTTTTTAATTTATACATTTTTAATATACATATTAAGTTTGTGTTTTGTGGTTGTCCAGTTTACATAAAACACTGTGATATTTTAAATTATGTAGACATTTTAAAGTTTAAATGTAGGTACAATTAATAAGAAAGGAATAAGACAGATGTTTATTGTTGTTTAATATAAACTTTACTTTTGTTTTTATAAATATGTGGTTGCCAGATTTTAATAAAGAATCATCCCTGAAGAAGTTGGAAAAACACCAACGAAACGTAGGATGGAAAATAAATATTAAATGAGTAATCTTTTATTTATTTAAATATATAATTCAAAGTGACCTTGAAAGCCTGAATTTTGGAATAAAACCAAAAAACATCAAAATCATAGATTATTAAAAAAGGAGACAATTAATATTATGTAAATACTATGTGATAGACCTTAGATGCAGGTGCATCGAATTTGTTCAGGGCCGCTTACTACAATACTACCCGGAGTACCAACTAAATTGACTGAAAATGGTAAATATGTGACCATTTACACAATATGTCTTATTTCGCCATTCACTACTCCTTATTTTTGGTGCCAGTCTCATATTCTCAAGTCATAGGACGAGTACTTTTGGATCATTTGTCACCAAATTTTTCGCAGGGACATAACAAATAGTTGTACAGGAAAAAGTACCAAAAAAGAAGACCCAATTTTACCCTTTATATGTTCGAACTTCTAAATAGTACCAAAGTGCATTTAAGCCTTCTTAAGAAGAGGAATACATTTTAAATTTCATTTCTATCTTTAGTATTTAAGAATATAAACGGACTAAAAAAAATAAACCAAATTATATTTTTACCCTTTTTCGGTTCCTAAATGAAAAAATTTTAAAAAAGTACCAAACACATGTCCGCTTATATTTGGTCTTATTATGTTTTTGGAATTTTGTGTCCGGAGATATAAGATTACCGAATTTACCTGTCTTTACCCCTTTTTGCCCCCTTAGGATTTGAATTGCCAAAAACCCCTTCTTAGTGGATCTATACATCAGGAAGGGGGGAGACGTGCATTCAAAGTACATAACAAATAGTTGTACATAAAAAAGTACTAAAAAGAGCTCCCATTTTACCCTTTATATATTCCAACTTCTACAAAGTACCAAAGCGCATTTAGGTCTTCTTAAGGAGAGAAGAATACATTTAAAATTTTTTTCTATCTTTAGTATTTTAACGCGTTAACAAAAAAGTACTAAAATTATGTTTTTACCCTTTTTCGGCCTCTAAATGTACGAATTTTAAAAAAAGTACCAAGCACATGTCCGATAATTTTTTTAACTTATTAAGATGTTTTTGGAATTTTGTGTCTACCTTACTTAGATCCGGAGATATAAGATTACCGAATTTACCAGTCTTTACCCCTTAACATTTGAATTCCAAAAACCCCTTCTTAGTGGATCTATACATCGGGAGAGGGACCGACGTGCATTCAAAGTACATAGCAAATAGTTGTACGGGAAAAAGTACCAAAAAACTCCCAATTTTACCTTTTATATATTCGAACTTCTAAAAAGTACGAAAGTGTATTTAGGCTTTCTTAAGGAGAGAGTAATACACTATAAATTTCATTGATATCTTTAATATTTTAGGAGATAAACGGGTTAACAAAAAAGTACCAAAATTATATTTTTACCCCTTTTCGGCCTCTAAATGTACGAATTTCAAAAAAAGTACCAAACAGCTGTCCACTTATTTTTTGGTCATGTTATGGTGTTTTTGGAATTTTGTTTCTACCTTAGTTAGATCCGGAGATATAAGATTACCGAATTTACCCTTTTTACCCCTTTTCGCCACTTTAACATTAAAATTTCCAAAAACCCCTTCTTAGTGGATCTATACACCGGGAGGGGGGCCGACGCGCATTCAAAGTACATAACAAATGGGGTACAGGAAAAAGTACCAAAAAGAACTCCAAATTTTGCCCTTTATGTATTCGAACTTCTAAAAAGTACCAAAGCGCATTTATGTCTTCTTAAGGAGAGAAGAATACATTTTAAATTTCATTTCTATCCTTAGTATTTTAGGATATAAACGGGTTAACAAAAAAGTACCAAAATTATATTTTTGCCCTTTTTTGGCCTCTAAATGACGAATTTCAAAAAAAGGACCAAGTACCTGTCCGACTATTTTTTGATATTAATATGATGTTTTTGGAATTTTGTGTCTAACTTTTGTTGGATCCGGAGATATAAGATCCGGAGATATAAGGTTACCGAATTTACCCCTTTTTGCCCCCTTAGCATTTGAATTTCCAAGGACCCTTCTTAGCGGATCTATACATCGGGAGAGGGGCCGACGTAAGAAATTTCAAGTCTCTAGCTTCAGTCGTTTGGGCTGGGCGATGATACCCCAGTCAGTCAGTCACCTTACTCTTTTATTATATAGACTAGCTATACCCGGCGTGCTTCGCTACCCCATTGGTGTGCAGATATAGAAAAATTAATTAACTCAGTTCGCAACTTACTCTCGAAGTAGAAACAAGCATTAATTTGCCGTCGGTGAACAAAATAAACAATATAAAAATATACATATAATATTAAAAAAAAAGACAAATATTCGCAACAACAAAGTATTAACAAAAACCGTTTTGTTTAATATTTTACGTACCTATACATTTTTCATTTCTTTTTGTAAAGTAAATTATAATTATAAGCAAGTAGGCACACAAACAACAAATATATTTGGTATTCGTACCAAATGAGTACGAATACAACAACAAACAACAGAAATTCCTACGTTACTGTTGTTGCTGCAGAATGTGATAACCCAGTAAACAAAAATTTACACTTGCGTACACGGGTACGCTCAAATTCAATGTCTATGACGGACCATAATAAAAAAGTAAATTTTTGATACCAGCATCACAGCAAAGCACAAGTGCCAACAATATGAGCCAACATCAAGCTGAAAAAGAAAAAACGACAGAAAGTGTCCCACTAGAAACTGATTCAGAAAATCCAAATAATCCAAATGGGTATTGATCGCTATTTCAAAGTGGTATATAATAAAAAAAGACAAAGAAGTCCAAGATCGAAAAACCTCACTTCATTGGCGAAAATGGCCAAAGATGGTAAATCTGATGCGGCGCTCTCTGAAAACCGGTTTTCACTTCTACAAAACCACTAAGACGAAATCACCATTGTCAGGTCAAGCAAGCCACCCCCAATATACTTAAGAGAGAAAAACTCAAATGAGCTAATTAAGAGGCTAGTACAATTAATCGGTGAAGAGGCGTTTTACGTGATCCCAATAAAACGCGGTGCGATTAATGAAACAAAAATTCAAGTAAATGAAGAAAATCATTACCGCTCAGTAGTTTCGGAGTTTGAAACACAAAATAAAAATTTTTACACCTACCAATTGAAAAGTGCAAAAGGCCTCCAGGTAGTGATAAAAGGCATCGATTCATACGTGGATCCAGAAGAGGTAAAAGCGGGTCTACTAAATAATAATTTTAAAGTAAAAAATGTTACTAACATTAAAAATAGAGAGCGAGTTCCCCAACCACTATTTCGTGTGGAAATGGAACCAGGTGATATGAAATTAAAAAAGAATGAAGTACACCCCATTTACAGCTTAAGATATTTGCTGCACCGACGAGTTACCGTAGAGGAACCACACAAGCGAGCAGGGCCCACTCAATGTCTAAATTGCCAAGAATATGGCCACACCAAAACATATTGCAAGTTGCGCACCGTTTGTGTCGTCTGTGGTGAACTACACAGCACTGCCAATTGTGATAAGCAAAAAGATGATTCCAAAATGAAAAAGTGTAGCAATTGCCATCAAAATCACACTGCAAACTACAGGGGCTGCCCTGTCTATGTACATGTTAAGCAGTCTTTGTGTAACAGACGTAATCAAAACATGCTCAACATAATACTTTCGACAATACAAATTATCCCCAGTTGCGCCAACCAGCTACCATCCGGCCTTCATACGCCAACATTTTTAAGGCTAACCAGCCCATAGCGCAAAACATGCCAAACAGCCAGTTCTCGTACGCTAATGCTTTGAAGTCTAACCAGCCCACAGCTCAAAAACGGCCTCTTGCCAACGAAAACAGTGGTTTCAATTTTGATCGACTTGAGGCTTCAATAGAAAATTTAATACAAACAGTAAATTTTTTTACAACCAACATGACCTGCATGATGCAGGAAGTGTTGAAAATGCAGTCTACATTATTGCAGGCTGCATTAAACAAACCATGAACTTAAAAATCTGTTTCTGGAACGCAAACGGCATCCGCCAACATAAAAACGAACTAGAATACTTCATGATGGATAAACAAATTGATGTTATGCTTATCTCTGAGACGAACTTTACTGCTAGAAGTTTTTTTTTAAATCAACGGATATACTCTCTACGACACTAAGGGCCCCCAAGGTAGAGCTTGTGGTGGCTCGGGTATACTAATAAAATCGCGATTAAAACATTACTTAATGAGTGATCATTGTGAAGACTATCTTCAAGCAACTAACATCTGCATTGAAGCTTTTCATCAAAACCTGGTGATTTCATCAATTTACTCTCCTCCCAGGTACTCTATTACAGAAAATCAGTATAGTAGATTTTTTAATTCACTAGGCCCCCGCTTTTTGGCCGCCGGTGATTACAACGCTAAGCACACGTTCTGGGGATCTCGCCTCATCACGCCAAAGGGTCGCGTTTTGTTTGACACAATTTCAAAAATGCGGTTAAATGTTATATCAAGTGGACAGCCAACTTACTGGCCAACAGATCGCCGAAAAATACCTGATGTTATTGATTTTGGAGTAGTAAAACGTGTGTCCAGCGAAATGATCCAAGTTGAAGCATCTTTAGATTTGTCTTCAGATCACTCACCAAATATTGTCACTATATATTCACATACAACATATTCACCCACTTGTGATTTAATGATGACAACCACACGTATAAATTGGTTGAAATACAAAAAATATTTGAGTGCTCATTACCCAGAAAATATTCCATTAAAAACGCCTGCTGACATAGATGACTCTATTAGAATGTTTGAGGCAAACCTTAAGCAAGCTGCTCTAAATGCTACTACTACAAATCTTCAGGTGAGATATAATAAAAATTTCTCAGCAGATGTAGAACGGCTTTTATGCGAAAAAGGAAGAGTTCGTAGAGAATGGCAACCCTACAGATCCCCACAGCTAAAATTTAGGCTGAAGGAATGTACTAAACAGCTGAAAACTCTACTAGAATATCAAAACCCGCTTCTCTTCAAAACTTTCTAAATGGGCTCGACGCAACACCTCAAACAGACTATTCGCTATGGAGAGCATCCCGAGGCCTCAAAAGACCAGTGATATATAAGCCTCCATTGCGAGCTTCGAATGGAGACTGGGCAAGAACTGAAAAAGGTACTCTGTTTGTAAACCACTTGCAGAAAGTATTTACTCCAAATACGTCTGATACTATAGTTGAGCTGCCACCAGTCCTCGCTATACCAGATGTTACTTTGTGGTTCAACATTCGTGAGATGGAACACTATATTGCGGGCTTAAACTCGAAAAAAGCACCAGGCGCTGATAAAATAAGCAATAAAATGCTCTTAGAGCTACCCTATACTGCAAAACGGATAATTCTATTTATTTTTAACAGTATTTTGCGCCTCAAATGCTATCCCGCAGAATGGAAGGTTTCGTTGATTACCATGATACCTAAACCAGGCAAAGATCATACGAAGGTGGAGTCCTATACGCCTATAAGCCTGTTGTCTAACATGTCAAAACTATTTGAAAAGCTACTTATGAGTAAGCTAACACCCATACTGAATCGTACTGGATGCATTCCAGACCACCAATTCGGTTTTAGGAGACAACATAGTATGATTGAACAAACACATAGACTCGTGAACGTGGTTAGAAAAACCTTCGAAGAAAAGAAATATTGTTCTGCGCTCTTCATCGATGTTTCTCAGGCATTTGATAAAGTATGGCACGCAGGTTTAATACATAAAATAAAGCAAAACCTACCCGAAAACATCTTTAAACTTTTAGAAAGCTACTGAACTGAGCGAAAATTTGTTGTTAAAGAAGGTAATTTTCAAAGCCCTCCGCAGCCCATTGAAGCCGGAGTTTCTCAAGGCAGCATCCTCGGTCCTGTATTATATCTTATATATGCCTCTGACTTGCCGGTAAGCAGTAACATACACATATCAACATTCGCTGATGATACAGCTTTTCTAAGTGTTCACAAAAGCCATCAAGAAGCCACCCGCAATTTGCAAGATTATATACCCCAGTTGGAACAATGGCTAAAACAATGGCGGATAAAAATTAACGAACAAAAATGGCTACACATTACTTTTACATTGTGCAAAGAAACCTGTCCACCTATACAAATAAATAACCAAACTATACCTCAACACACTGAAGTAAAATATCTCGATGTTTATCTTGATCGTCGTCTAACATGGAAGTCACACATAAATGCAAAGATGACCCAAATAAAATTAAAAGCAGCTGAAATGAATTGGCTAATTGGAAGGAACTCTACTCTAAGCCTAGATTGTAAACTTCTTCTATACAACTCCATTCTAAAACCAATATGGTCCTACGGAATCCAGTTATGGGGCACTGCCTCGGCATCAAATGTAGAAAAATTTCAAAGGCAACAAAATAAAATACTCCGTACGATTACAGCAGCCCCATTGTATGTCAGAAACAAGCGAATTCATAAAGACCTAGATGTGCCGCCGGTTAAAACAGTTTTTTCTAAACACGTGACAAGCTACATAAAAAGACTTGAGTTGCACCCAAATCCCCTAGCCCGAAACATCATTAACTGTAGAGGCCACACTCGGCTGAGCAGGAGGGACACTCTTGCTCTCAGCCGAACACGAGAGACGTAAACAACCAACCGCTGAAACAAATATTTTTGTCTGGCACTGGCTGGACTTAAAAATTAAAATTTTAGAGTTAAGATTTGATTACTTATTGTTAGTTCAATTTTATTGACGATACAATAAATAAATACATATAACCGAAAAAAAATATTATATATAAAAATAACAATAAAATTGGTTAGTTTTTTGGCGATCTTTTTAGTTTTGGCGAATTTTTGCGTTTTAGCGATTTTTTCATATTGGCGGTTTTTCGTTTTGACTTTTTTAATTCTGGAATTTTTTAGTTTTAGAGTTTTTTTAAATTTCGAGAGTTTGCCTCTTACGGTTTTCAAGATACAGCAAATTGTTTAAGCTACATAGTCAAAATTACATTAACTTTCAGAACACCCTTTAATTTTTGTTGTGTTAAATATTCTACAGACTACACCAATTGACACTGACTGAACATTTCGAGAGTCTATATAAAAGTATCTGTATATTACATTAGTATTTCAATATATTTCGTTGCTCGCTTTAGATCACCCTTTAATCTTTAGCCCGTAGTTCTTGCGGCTCTCGAGAAAACAGCCTGTGACAGGCAGAAAGACTGACGGACAGCGTATCGAAAACAATAAGCTGAATTTACTCTTTTGGTGTACAGAGCCCTAAAATGAACCTTTTCCAAAAAGTAACTTTTCAAAAAGTAACTATTTTCAAAAGAGTACCATTTTCAAAAAGTACCCTTTCCAAAAAACATTTTTCAAAAAGTACCATTTCTAAAAACTTCATTTTCAAACAAGCAGGTTTTCGAAAAAGTACCTTTACTTTAAAATATAAACCGTTAACAAAAAACTACCAAAATTATATTTTTACCCTTTTTTGGCCCTAAATATACAAATTTCAATAAAGTACATACATTATGACGCTTTTGGAATTTTATGTCTACCTTACTTAGATTCGGAGATATAAGAACACCGAGTTTACCCGTTTTTGCCCCTTTTAATCTCGTTAGAATTTAAGTTTTCGAAAATTCGTTCGTAGAGAATATATACAAACATATGCATTCAGTATGTGTATCAATGTGCATAAAAAATAGTTATATGGAAAAAAGTACCAAAAAGGGCTACCAATTTTACCCATTATATATTCAAATTTGAAAAAATATAAAACTGTTTTTTAGGGCTGTTTAAGGAGAGAAGAATGAATTTCAAGTTTAGTTTCTAACTTTATTATAACAAAAAAAGTACCAAAATTATATTTTCACCCTTTTTCGGCCTCTAAATGTACAGATTTTAAAAAAGTTTCAGACACCTGTCCGCTCATTTTTCCATCTTATTATGATGCTTTTAGAATTTTATGTCTACCTTACTTAGATTGGAAGGTATAAGGTTACCGTATAAGGTACCCGTTTTTACCCTTTTTAATCCCCTTAGAATTAAGATTTTCAAAAATCTTTTCTTAGTGAAAATATACAAACATATTCAATCACTTTGTATGTCAATTTTCATAAAAAATAGTTGTATGGAAAAAAGTACCAAAAAGGGCAACCAATTTTACGAATTATATATTCGAATTACAAAAAAGTACCAAAACATATTTAAGGGCTTCGTAAGGATAGAAGAATGCGTTTTAAATTTAATTTCTATCTTTATTACTTTAGGAGATAAACGGTTAACAAAAAAAGTACAAAAATTATATTTTTACTCTTTTTCGGCCCCTAAATGTAAAAATTTAAAAAAAGTACCACACACCCGTCCTCTTATTTTTTGATCTTATTATGCTGTTTTTGGAATTTTATGTCTACCTTAGTTAGATCCGGAGATATAAGGTTACCGAATTTACCCGTTTTTATCCATTTTTACCCCCTTAGCGTTTGAATTTCCCAAAACCCCGTCTTTAGAAAACACTGTCTTAACAAGCGGCACATCTAAATCTTTATGAATTCGCTTGTTTCTGACATACCATGGGGCTGACTTGCCGGTAACAAGCGGCACATCTAAATCTTTATGAATTCGCTTGTTTCTGACATACCATGGGGCTGACTTGCCGGTAAGGAGTAACATACATATATCAACATTCGCTGATGATACAGCTTTTCTAAGTGTTCACAAAAGCCATCAAGAAGCTTACCGCAAACTGCAAGAGTATATACCTTAGTTGGAACAATGGCTAAAACAATTAAAATTAACGAGCAAAAATGTCTACACATTATCTTTACATTATGGAGAGAAACTTGGCCATCTATACAAATAAATAACCAAACTATACCTCAAAACACTGAAGTAAAATATCTCGGTGTTCATCTTGATCGTCGTCTATCACGGAAGTCCCACATTAATGCAAAGGTGACCCAAATGAAATTAAAAGCATTTCAAATGAATTGGTTCATTGGAAGTAACTCTACTCTAAGCCTATATTGTAAGCTTCTTCTATACAACTCCATTCTAAAACCAGTATGGTCCTACGGTATCCAGTTATGGGGCACTGCCTCGGCATCAAATATAGAAAAATTCAAAGGCAACAAAATAAAATACTCCATACGATTACAGCATATCGATAGTGTTGCGTAAAAAAAGGCTAATCTATTATGTAAAATGGTGCGAGATTGGCAGTTTTACGCAACACAACGAAAATTTATGAAAAACGTTAAAAATTTTATAAAATCTTAATTATAAGCTATGTACAGACGATTGTCAGTTCTTACAATATTGTAAGCAAAATGTGCTTAAAAGTTCTTACAATCGTGTGAACTGAAAATTTTTGTCTGAGAACGTTGGCAGAAAAAGCATTGTCAGTCGATTTTAATACTACCCGCTGACAAAAAATTTTCAGAAATCTTACAATCGTGTGAACACATCGCGTTACCATTGTCAGATTATTGGCAGATAATTGTCAGACATTTTTTAATTGTCAGATGTGCGAAGTTTCTGCATCTCACAATGGCGTCATTGTCAGAGACTTTTTATATTGGCAGCACTGCAAACATTTTTGTTAGGGAAACATTAAAATAAGAGAAATTATGCAGCTAAAATAGTTAAAATTGCTTCTTTATGTTTAATAATAATTTATATATTTACTTTTTAAAGTTAACACAAGCACAGATGATAAATAATTGATGATTTCTGTTAAATGATATGCGTCTGGCAGCGCCAAATAACAGTTCTGACAATTTTTGCATCTGACAATCGTGTAAACTGCATTTTCTTTGCTGACAATATTGTCAGATAAAATTATTGTCAGACAATTGTCTTCCAATAAATTGTAAGATTTTCTAACAACTTTGATACATCGTGTGAACTAACAATATACCTTGTGCTCACAACGTTTTATTGTCAGTACATCGTCAGCACATTGGCAAATCTAACAATATTGTAAGATCTTATAACCGTCTGTACAGGAGTTATATATATATATATATATATATATATATATATATATATATATATATATATATATATATATATATATATATATATATATATATATATATATATATATATATATATATATATATATATATATATATATATATATATATATATATATATATATATATATATATATATATATATATATATATATATATATATATATATATATATATATATATATATATATATATATATATATATATATATATATATATATATATATATATATATATATATATATATATA
>CATQFL010000093.1:0-52500 GCA_956483635.1 Panzeria rudis | reverse complement strand
ATGTATGTATGTATGTATGTATGTATGTATGTATGTATGTATGTATGTATGTATGTATGTATGTATGTATGTATGTATGTATGTATGTATGTATGTATGTATGTATGTATGTATGTATGTATGTATGTATGTATGTATGTATGTATGTATGTATGTATGTATGTATGTATGTATGTATGTATGTATGTATGTATGTATGTATGTATGTATGTATGTATGTATGTATGTATGTATGTATGTATGTATGTATGTATGTATGTATGTATGTATGTATGTATGTATGTATGTATGTATGTATGTATGTATGTATGTATGTATGTATGTATGTATGTATGTATGTATGTATGTATGTATGTATGTATGTATGTATGTATGTATGTATGTATGTATGTATGTATGTATGTATGTATGTATGTATGTATGTATGTATGTATGTATGTATGTATGTATGTATGTATGTATGTATGTATGTATGTATGTATGTATGTATGTATGTATGTATGTATGTATGTATGTATGTATGTATGTATGTATGTATGTATGTATGTATGTATGTATGTATGTATGTATGTATGTATGTATGTATGTATGTATGTATGTATGTATGTATGTATGTATGTATGTATGTATGTATGTATGTATGTATGTATGTATGTATGTATGTATGTATGTATGTATGTATGTATGTATGTATGTATGTATGTATGTATGTATGTATGTATGTATGTATGTATGTATGTATGTATGTATGTATGTATGTATGTATGTATGTATGTATGTATGTATGTATGTATGTATGTATGTATGTATGTATGTATGTATGTATGTATGTATGTATGTATGTATGTATGTATGTATGTATGTATGTATGTATGTATGTATGTATGTATGTATGTATGTATGTATGTATGTATGTATGTATGTATGTATGTATGTATGTATGTATGTATGTATGTATGTATGTATGTATGTATGTATGTATGTATGTATGTATGTATGTATGTATGTATGTATGTATGTATGTATGTATGTATGTATGTATGTATGTATGTATGTATGTATGTATGTATGTATGTATGTATGTATGTATGTATGTATGTATGTATGTATGTATGTATGTATGTATGTATGTATGTATGTATGTATGTATGTATGTATGTATGTATGTATGTATGTATGTATGTATGTATGTATGTATGTATGTATGTATGTATGTATGTATGTATGTATGTATGTATGTATGTATGTATGTATGTATGTATGTATGTATGTATGTATGTATGTATGTATGTATGTATGTATGTATGTATGTATGTATGTATGTATGTATGTATGTATGTATGTATGTATGTATGTATGTATGTATGTATGTATGTATGTATGTATGTATGTATGTATGTATGTATGTATGTATGTATGTATGTATGTATGTATGTATGTATGTATGTATGTATGTATGTATGTATGTATGTATGTATGTATGTATGTATGTATGTATGTATGTATGTATGTATGTATGTATGTATGTATGTATGTATGTATGTATGTATGTATGTATGTATGTATGTATGTATGTATGTATGTATGTATGTATGTATGTATGTATGTATGTATGTATGTATGTATGTATGTATGTATGTATGTATGTATGTATGTATGTATGTATGTATGTATGTATGTATGTATGTATGTATGTATGTATGTATGTATGTATGTATGTATGTATGTATGTATGTATGTATGTATGTATGTATGTATGTATGTATGTATGTATGTATGTATGTATGTATGTATGTATGTATGTATGTATGTATGTATGTATGTATGTATGTATGTATGTATGTATGTATGTATGTATGTATGTATGTATGTATGTATGTATGTATGTATGTATGTATGTATGTATGTATGTATGTATGTATGTATGTATGTATGTATGTATGTATGTATGTATGTATGTATGTATGTATGTATGTATGTATGTATGTATGTATGTATGTATGTATGTATGTATGTATGTATGTATGTATGTATGTATGTATGTATGTATGTATGTATGTATGTATGTATGTATGTATGTATGTATGTATGTATGTATGTATGTATGTATGTATGTATGTATGTATGTATGTATGTATGTATGTATGTATGTATGTATGTATGTATGTATGTATGTATGTATGTATGTATGTATGTATGTATGTATGTATGTATGTATGTATGTATGTATGTATGTATGTATGTATGTATGTATGTATGTATGTATGTATGTATGTATGTATGTATGTATGTATGTATGTATGTATGTATGTATGTATGTATGTATGTATGTATGTATGTATGTATGTATGTATGTATGTATGAATGTATGTATGTATGTATGTAGTATGTATGTATGTATGTATGTATGTATGTATGTATGTATGTATGTATGTATGTATGTATGTATGTATGTATGTATGTATGTATGTTTTTTTTTTCATTTGTGGGATGAAAATCATCGAAAGACTCTGGCAGTGGTGGTGTTTGCCAGAAGTGCGAGATTTTAGCACGCTAAAAACACCCCTTCACACTGACCCAAATGCTCCCCGTGGTACTACTGAAAGGCTATACGCCACGGGGTGGGAAAGGTCCTAGACCCTAAATCTAAACTACATGGATTCTTCTGCGAATCTCTTCTAACCTACGAAGTTCCAACAGAACTAATTTTATAAAATTACATACATACGTCCAGTTATACAAAGATTCCAACATGATTGGAACGATGTTGGCCGGCCTAATACTACGCCCTAAGACTACTTCTAAATACGCTCTACCACTATCAAATCGTGGACAGATGAAGAACACATGTTCGGCATCTTCCACGTCATTGCCACCACAACTCGGACAAAACGGAACACTGTCATGTCCGAAACGGTACAAGTACGACCTAAAACAACCATGTCCAGTCAAAAACTGTGTAATGTAGAAGTTCAAGTCGCCGTGTCTTCTTGATAACCATACCCTAATGTCAGGTATCAGTAAGTAAGTCCATCTTCCCTTGTCAGTCGCTGTCCATCGTTCTTGCCACTTCCGTAGACACATATCAGTCACACCATTCGTACTGTCCGAAACGGCTTCTAGCTCGATGGGTATTATGCCGGCAATGACAAAGGCGGCCTCGTCCGATACAGTTCGGAATGCGCTACATACTCGCAGAGCGGCCAGCCTATACACAGGGGATATCAGATTCACATATGTAGAGTATTTCAGTGAGCCTGACCATATAGGGGATGCATATAAGATAATGCTTCTTACTACACTGGTTAGCAATCTCCTCTGCAGATAGTTTGGACCTCTTGTATTCGGCATAATCCGGCATAGCGCTGATCAGGTTTTTGATGCCTTAGAACCTATGTACTTCAAGTGCTCATGAAAAGACAGACGAGTGTCAATCATAACTCCAAGGTATTTTAAACATTCCTTGGATTCTATGCTACACGTGCCAATATTTAGCCTAATGGTTTCCCTATTTTTCTGACTACTAATCAGAATCGCTTCTGTTTTATGGTCAGCTAGAGCTAGATCCATTGATCTCAACCAAGACCTTACGATCTGAATACTGGCGTTTGCAATGGTTTCCGCCTCTAGTAACTATTTTGCTTCACATACTAACGCTATGTCGTCTGCGAATCCAACTATCTTTACCTTCTCCGGCAGGTTTAACCTCAATACTCCATCGTACATGACGTTCCACAGTAGTGGACCAAGTACTGCTCCTTGAGGCACCCCACCAATGATCTTTCGCCTTCTAGTACCCTTATCAGTATCATAAACTAGCTCTCTATTTCGGAAATAGTCCTGTATAATTGCCAGTAGATATACTGGGATGTCTAAACTAACTAAGGCATCAACAATATGCTCCCAGTTTGCCGTGTTGAAGGCATTCTTTACGTCTAGCGTTACAACTACACAATACTCTTTTGCTCCATTTCTCCACCTCTTCCCTTGGATAGCCTGAGCAGCAGTTTCTACTACAACTTTGATAGCATCTACTGTTGACCTTGCTTTCTTGAAGCCAAATTGGTTATCTGATAAACCGCGGTTAGCTTCAACACAACCTTCCAATCCTCTACAGATTATACTTTCTAGCAATTTCCCACTTGTATCTATCATACACAGCGGCCTATAAGAGGAAGGATCGTCTAGCGGCTTATTATCCTTAGGTAACAATACTAACTTTTGTCTCCTCCACATTGTTGGAAAAATGCCTTGGCTCAAGCATGCGCTTATTACTTTCAAAAAATAGTCAGGATGGAGTTTAACAGCTTCTTTTAGTATCATATTCGGAATGCAGTCTAAACCTGGTGCCTTCTTGTCTTTAAATTTTGAGACAGCACCTTCTATCTCGGCAATCGTAACCGGAGGAATGTTGAAAAATTCAGCCGGGTAGCTGTGTTGCCATGTCGGAGTTTCCTGTTGGGGAAAGAGATGATCTACAATTCCCTTGAGGATAGGCTCTTCTCTTGGCTGCGATGGACCAAGGCATTTAAGTTTCTTGGCTACCAATTTATATGCAAAGCCCCAAGGATTACTATCTACTTCATCACAAACATTAAGAAAACACCTACGCTTGCTCCTACGAATTGCAATCTTCAACGCTTTCCTTTTATCCTTATATATTTGATGGTGTACACTATTCTCTAAACTACCTCTCGTTCGTGTATACTGCCTTCGGGCACTTATACACTCTGATCTCAAGCTAGCAATTTCATCATTCCACCAGTACACCGGGGGCTTATTTGGTGACCTTTTACGCTTTAACATAGCTACGTTACAGGCATTAGTGATATGACTTACTAATTGGACTGCCATATCTTCAGCTGAACCACTCAGTTCCATGTTCTCTATACAAGCTGCGAAGATATCCTTATCAAAGGTATCACACGGGGCTGTTCATCTTGTACATCTATGATTATAGCGCTATGATCGCTATGAGTATAGTTGTCGGATATTCTCCAGTTAACTTGGCTTGTGATGCTGCTACTGACAAATGTAATGTCAATTACCGATCCAGCATCACCCCTTCTGAAAGTTTGTTCAACTCCATTATTAATGAGTACAACACCCAATACAGAAAGGGCTTACAAGAGTACTCTACCTCTTGTGTTTGTCGAGGGGCAGCCCCATTCAACAGCCCACGCATTGAAGTCACCCGCTATTATGACAGGATTTCTTGTAACTGCATCTGTTACTATATTGTCAACTATTACTCGAAAGTCCTCTATAGAATACCTAGGGGGAATATAGCAACTGTATAGTGTGATGCCAGAGACAGTGGCTCGGGCATATCCACATTGTGATGTTATTTTATCTCGTATTGTTAGCGTGCTGGTGTTCCATATCGCCGATGTGTCCGTATTATCGGAAACCCAATTTACAGATCCCATGTTCCGATATGGCTCACTCAGCACAGCAACATCTACATTTAAATCTCGAACGCTTTGCTTAAGAAGCTCTTGAGCTGCCTGGCAATGGTTGAGATTTAACTGTAATATACGCATTTTGATGCCTTAAGTTTTGCTTTAAACCCTAAGTTTCTGTAGAGCTCTTCTGTAGTATGGACAAACTGCACATCCGGTGACATGGTCACTAGCGGTGTTTGTTCCATTCCTACAAAGCAAGCACGACGGTTTATTGGAACAAGTTCCAATTTTGTGGCCAGTTTTGCCAAACCGTAAGCAGTTTTTAGAAAGGTCCTGCCCCCTACAGTTTGCTGCTCAATGTCCATTATTAAGAATTATTCCTTAATTATATGCAGTATATATATAATTTTTTGTGTTGGGGATTATTCCTTACAATGCTTTTTAAGGATTATTCCTTAAAAATATTTATATATATATTTTTTTATTTTCTTTGGGGATTATTCCTCACAATCCCATCCTCGTCGCCAGAAAAATACAAGGTGATTGGATTTTGAAAAAAAACTAATTATTTTTTTATCACTTTATTTAATTGAATCAAAGTTTATGGCTGATTTATTTAGTAATTTTCTTCTATTTAAATACAAAATAAATGCTTATTCGATAATAACCAAAATATAAGAATCAATTTTAAATAATTATTGTCAAGTAAAAATAAAACGCTTAAAAATGAATTCTTATTTTGTTTATTTTATTACAACTTAAAATTAATTTCCGAGAATTGTTTTAATTGCAAATCATTCTGTTATTGTTTTAATGGTTCATGGATCTAAAGTTTTTACTTAAAATTGATTTCCCAGAATTGTTTGTTTTAATTGCAAAATTGTTTTAATGGTTCATTGGTCTAAATAAAATTACTATATTTTTGATGACAAGCACTCTTGGATGTTATTTGGGTGTCAATGGATTTATGTAAGAAATGTGACTGCAGAAAAGTGAAAGTATTAAATGTTATTTATATAATGGTTTTATTAGGGGTTACTATAACTGTTATGATCGTTGGATTTAATTTTTGGAACAATAAAACATTTTTAATGTTACGAGCCTTACTTGACTCCACCACCCTCACACTGGGAACTGGTATGATAAGAGCTCTGATGATGAGATATTGAGTAATCTCGAAACCACCAGTTCGATGCCTATACAGACAGGAAAATGTCGTTTTAGTTATTACATTACATATCGGATAAAAATGCCACTAAATTGTTTCATATACGCTGTTTTTTCTTATAAGCAATTATTGTTTATAAGAGAGTTATTTCTTATAAACATAAATATGGATATAAGAAACTTTTTTCTTATAAGTGTGTATTCAACGTAATATTTTTCTATAAAAATTAAAACAAACTATATTCGATGGTTAAAATTTTTTTATTATATAAACGCAACAACTCATATAAAAAACTAACTTAAATAGCTCAAACAAAAGATAAACAGTTAAGCGTAGTATGCAGCTCTGCCTGAAATTCAGGCTGCCATAAGAAGTATGTATGTGTAAAAAAACAAACTGAAATTCAGTTTGGTAAATTTCGTAAGGAAATTTCCATTTACTATTACGCAGTTCCAAAACAAAAGTACACGGAATTTTGTCATTTATTGTCTATTACAGGCATGTTATAACAATAAAGGCCGTGTCAGATACAACTTTGTAGCTTTGCGTGACGTTTCTAACTTTGATAGAAAAGTGTAAAGCAAAAGGTGTATGACACAATGAAAACTTTGGCAACACTCGCGCATTGATCGTTTACCAAAAAAGTAGTTGATAATTTTGCTATTTATATATATATTTTTTATAAAAACAAAAGTCAATTATGTTATTTTACGATTTATTATAAATAAATAAATGCTACATACATATTTACGTCTTATTAAAACAGATTCAAACGCGCAATATGTTTCGTTTGGTAATATAATAAAAGAAAATTATTCCAGCTGATTGTCAAAGCAAGCAAAAAGATGAGAGTTGCCGAACTTTTCGCTTCACGCTGCGTTAAAAGTGCTTTATGTAGCATGTTTCGTATAAGTATGTACATTTCATCTTAGATGTCAAAGCGAATCTGTAACGCAACGCGAAGCAAAAGTTTTATCTGACATCGCCGTCAACTGAAACAAAAATTAATGTTCAGACAATTGTTTGGTCACGGAATTTTTGACATTTCTAATTTGTGTGTATGCAAACAATATTCTGTATAGAATTCTGCACGATTATTTCTCCGTGTAGAAATAAATGCAAAACTTCAAACCGGAATTTCAGCGAAAACTGCATTCTACGCTTAAAAAAAGAATTCAGTTTGCACTATAAAAATTTTTTATATAAAATTTTTTTTTCATATCATTTATCATCTTTGGTGTTTGAAAAAAATTTCTTATATCAGTTTTTTTTCTTATACGATTTTCTTTTATAGAACATTTTTTCTATGGAATGTACAGGAAAAGACGATGTTTTTGGTCTACCTTCTTATAAGTGGTCTTTTTCTTATATTCGATGTGCTTATATCCGGTATCTACTGTATATGCTTTGAAAACTGCTTTCTCAATAAAAATAATTTAATTGAAAATTTGAATTAAATGAACTTAAACCTAGATAATTAACGGCCGTATACATAAAGAAAACTTGGCATGAAGTTATCATAAATGATGGAATTGAAAATTTTAATTTAAAAATCATGGCTCCAGTTCAATTTCGTCACTCATGCAAACTTCATGCCTAGTAGTTTTCCCAATGCGTATGGCCCTAAATATTTTTGGACTAGAAATGTTCAAGTAATGAGTTTTGCAGCAACGTCTAAAAATTCACTTTTTCAATGAGTTGTATTGGCTGAAAAAGGAGAACAACAATTTTTATTCAGTTGAAAATTTTTCCAAAGTTTCGGCAGTAACTAAAAAAGTAGAATTATAAATATTAATACTCAAAAAAGCGGGTGAAAGCGGAATACAAATTTTAGGCGGGATCGCATTCTTAAAATCGGGATAACCCCGCCTAAATCGGGATGTCTGGTCAGGTAATATATAATTGATCTTTATTTACTTTACTTTGGTCTAGTTAAAAAGGCAGATTTTTTTTTGCAGATCAGTCCTATTACTTTATTTTGAGTTTCAGTTGAACGCCGATTTTAATACCCTTAACTTTGAATATATTATATCCCAGTCAAGATAAGCACCCACAATATAGCGTACATTATCCTCAGAATCGTTGTAACCATCACGGCCATGTAATAGACGTAAATTATTAAATGTTAAAACATCACCGGGCTTCATTTTAAAGGCGTAGGTATCTTCATGAGCGAGACGCACAAACTTTTCATAGGCCTCATACCAAGGTATTACTTCATTCAATTGTACAGAAAAGTGACTGTCACGTTGCGGTATACTGTGATTTATGCGCATATAGTTTCCCTCTTGATCTACGCTATAAAGAAAAAGGTAGCAAATGAAAAATTATAGAAAGCTTAAAAAAATTTATAAGGGGAGAAATACTGGTCTTCATACTGTTCGGTTGTGTTTTTTATTGAACTCCCAATAATAATCAGTTTTTAACAACGTTAAATGGTTTTTATTGGTAAATTGTCATATACAAGCGTCAGTGACTAACGCTAAAACTTTATATTAAAGAATACTTTAAAAAAGTTATAATTAAAAGTATTAAACAAAATAAACATACAAAGTTTAAATATTAATATTCTTACTAAACAGCAAGCACTTTACGTAAAATATAGCAATAACAAAACAGACAAAAAAAGCAAAAATAACAAATAAGCAACAAACAAATCTAAAATTATTTTCTCTTAAAAAAAAAACTCAGACATATTACATATTACAACAACTATCATAAACAATCAACCATAAACAACATAAAATTATAAAAGAAACAAAAACGATATTCGATATTAACACAAACAAGTCAACGCGTAGAACTAAGAAAACAACAGATGAAGCCGATCACAACTTGTCGTCTGCTGATAAGCCTAGTAAACCTAGTAAAGCTAAGAGAACAGCAGATGATAATGAATTTACACCGATGTCTGATAATTTTCGGGCAGAACTTATATTTCCTACTCCGAATGACTCTTGTTCACGCAGTCGGTTATGGAATTGGTTGGATGATAAATTTACCATTTATATAAACGCAAATCTCACCCCACATAATTATGATATTTTCAAAGAAGAAAGATAAGAAATTGAAAACAGTTTACACTCTACGGGGATTCATGTACGTTAAACAAAATGAAAATGGCGAACCCATAAAAACTACTTTTCCGGAGCAACTGAATCCGTTTTTTCGCTTTACTGCTGATGTTTTGTGATGATTTCTTGATACTGCTTTCATGCCTGCTTTACTATACATTATATATTTTTCTAATTGTTGTAACATTTTTTAATATTTACTTGACATTAATAGTTTATTTAACGTTAACTTTTAATTCGTTTATTTCTATTTATTTTAAATGTCGTTATTACTGTATAATTTTTGAGCACTTTTTTCAAACTCTAATATTATTTCTATTTTTATATATTCTTTGTTACTATTAGCATTGCACACATTTTTCTACATCTCTATGAGTATTGACATTAATGAACGTGGAAGGTCCAACGATTTTACAATGAGTATGGTCAGAATCATGGCTAAGCATAAAAAAGGATTTAAAATCGTGCACATAAATGCCCAAAGTTTAAACAATAAAGTAGACGAGTTTAGACTAGTTTTTGAGAATTCCGACCTGGATGTTATTTGCGTTTCAGAAACGTGGCAAGTAACATCAACACCTGGGCTCAAATCGTCACATCCGTGATCGTACCGGCAATCGTACTAACATGAATTACGTTATACGTCAATCGTATAAACTGTATGGGATTACAGTACGTTCACGTATGTCATAATCCGAAAATTGAGTTTTTACGTGACGAGTTGTACGTTCACGGATGTGACGATTTGAGCCCTGATAGTCTTATATGTCCTATTGGGTACAAAGTATTTAGAGCGGATAGAGGAAGTCATGGTGGTGGTGTTGCCATATTTGCCAAAAATACCATATCTTGCAAACTATGTCATAAGTCCTCCTATGCCAGTAATTCAATTGGCAAAATGTTGAGTTTATTTTTATTGAAATTTCTTCACTTGGCAAAAATATGTTGGTAGGTTGTGTGCACAGGCCAAATAAGAGGATACCTTTTACTGTTTGTTGTGTGCTACTGTATATGATAGATCGATTGGCATGTTTGTAGTTGTTTCCTTAGCTAGCTCTTTTAAAGGTTCTCAACCCGATGACATCAGCACATCAACATATAAAAACTAATTCCATGCCTAGAAAAATTAGCTACATTTTGGTTGGTTTGTTGATATTCCTCGCTGTCAAATTACATTTATTTATTCTTTTGATTGGACGTTAGGATAATGATTCTCACAAACCAACACTGACTTTGCCTATACAGCCATACTTATCCCGATACTTCCTCTGATCGACATTCCCGAAATAAGAAAAAAAATTAGTTATTCATAATGATTACAATCCATTTATTACAATAATAAAGGTAAATAATTCAACTAACCAAACGTGACGTAGGGTTACAAAGACATTGATATATCGATAATATGAACTTATCTTAAGTTTTATTAAGCAGAAATCAATAGGTAAAGTAATAAAGAAATTGGAATAATAACAACAAAAGTATTGGAATAAAAGTACTTATGTAGTGAAGATGGTGAACATTTTAAAATGAACCGCTTATGAGGGACTGAGAGTCAATGTTTTGATTTTAATTCTAATTAATCTTTTTATTTATTATGTTTTAAGTTTTTAATTTCTTTTACTTACAAGTGTTTCAACCTCGTCGTTCCATCGATGGGCCCACAATAAGAAGACGACACTAGTTATGTACGTATGTATGTTTGAATGAATGTCGATGAAATAATCTGCACGAATAATTAGGTAGATAGTAAATAAAAAGATATTTTTATCATTCTACTCTCAGTTTACCTTTTTAAATAAATACACTTAGCAAAATTCTAGTTATTTAAATTCATGTAATTTATGAATAGGTTAGCAAAAGTTTTTTTTCCGTTACAATTTTTTTTTAATTTGTTAAATTTAAGGAATCACAAAGGGTTAGTAAATTACGAGTTAAATTATAATTATTCTTTTTATTTTTATTTTATTGAATGACTTATTTTTCTTTTCTCTTATAGTGAAAAGATTTAGGACTTGATTGAAATTCAAGGATGATTCTTGATAAACATTTTATATAACTAAGGGTACATCCTGGAGCTTAGTTAGAGTGGGATACGGTTTAACAAAATCTCATAAATTGTACAGATATGCTGTTATGTGCTTAACGGCAAGAATAACACAAGAAAACTAATACCATATTTACACTATGCAACTTTGTTGCATTCATTTTAAGTGAGAGTGTTGAAATAAAAATGTACACATTTTGTATTTCTTCTCTGTCTTTCTCACTGAAAAAAGAGAGTTGCATGCAACAAAATTGCATAGTGTAAATATGGTATAAGTGTACATTTTACAGATAAGCTGTTATTTGCTTAATGGCAAGAATGACACGAGAAAACTAAGTGTAGGCAAAATAAACGATTAAAGAAATTGTCACCACTTATCGTAGAAAGGATATTATCCAGCGCAGAACTAGCAACAGATACAGAAGGATTGGAATTTTTCTTCAGATAAACTGGAACTTGTCCACGTATGATTCTGTGCCCTTAGAGTTGATCTAGCTTCGACGAAATCCTTTTGGCCACTGAAGAGTTTAGTTATGTTGTTATCAAACCAAAATTATTTGATACTTCATATATATTGAGTCTTGAAGTAATTCTCTTGGTCCTTAGACTTTTAATTTTAAAGTTTTAGTTTTGTTTTATTTAAATTAAACACTTTTCTTGGGTGACTTTTCTCTTCCACTACTGAAACGATCGCGATAGCCTAAGTATTTTATCTCCTTTTGACAAAATTTACTTTTAGATATATTTATTGTCAACTTAGTCTACTCATAGTCTGCGGTCCATTACAAAGACCGAACGGCATTACTTTGTATTGATAAAGAGGTTTCCCGGGTACTACAAAGGCCGTTTTTTCCTTTGATGATTCGGTGAGCCTAATTTGAAGAAAAGCATCTTTTAAGTCAATGCCGCTTATAAAAAAGGTATCTTTGAGTCTGCTAAGTAGACCACCTATGTGAGGTAAGGGATATGAATCCTTCCTAGTAACATCATTCAGCTTTCTAGAGTCAATGCATAATCTAACTTTTCCAGGTTTTCGGACCAGCACTGCCGTGGAGCACCATGGTGAGTTTGACTCCTCTATGACAACCATCTCTAAAAGCCTTTCTATTTCTCTATATGCCTCTTCCTGTCTAGGTAGCGAGAGTGGATAATGCCTTGATTTTATAGGGGCAGCGTTACCGGTGTCTATGTGGTGCTCTAATAAATCAGTGCAACTAAGACCATGTTTTCCAAAGGACGGGAAAAGTAGAATCGTTTTCTCTAATATACGTTTTTGCGTCGGGCTAAGAACGTGAAAATAAAGTTTCTCCTCCGTATCACAAGAGGTTTCAATATCCAATTCGGATATATTAAGTACGTCGGGTGCAAGGGCAAACTCTCTCCAAAAATTTATTCCGAAATAAGCTTTCTGATTCAGAGAAGGAACAATATAAAAATCAACATTTTTCGTGACCTCTTTAAATTTAACTGGTAGAATACAAAAACCCACGACAATCTGCCTTGAACCATCTGCTGTGGAAACGGATGAGTTTAGACGTTTGTATGAAATATCTAAGAATTGCAAAAATTCTAGAGAATTTTTCCCTAAAACCGATACATTAGCACCCGAGTCTAATAATCTAATTAAGGTTTTATCGTGAACGGTGACTTTTGCAAAGGGGCGCGTATCCGAACCTGCTAATATAGTGGATTCTAGAATTTTACGCACTAGTCTACGTTTTCTGAAACGATGTCTACATTTTATAATTCTCTTAGATAGCCTATGACTTTTTCGGTCTATAAATTTATCATTTACATTAGGAATTGAATTTGAGTCAAATTCAAGCAATTCTATGGTTTGTGTAGCAACTTCATTAGTACTTACGGAATCATTATAAGAATATTTATCAGGGAATGGTTCATAACAAACCTTATTTACTTGTTTCTCGAGCTCGGGGTCTGATGGGATAGACGAGCGTCCCCGGCAGCCAGCTCGCCTGTCTTCGAGTTTCCCAAAAGGTGTGAATTGGGGCATTTCGGCGTTAAAACACCTCTGTTGCCCATTTAAAACAAAATGGGGATTTAATTTCTTCACTGCAATATATATAAGAATGCCCTAGTTCCAGGCAGTTCCAGCATTGAATTCTAGAATAGTCTGGTTTGAAGCTGCGTTTGCAAACTTGAATCGCCTCTATTTGAGGATCTAGCGTGTCTAAATCATCAGTTTCACTAATAGTGGTATTTATTTCACTTACATTACGATTATTTGCTAAATAAGGACTATAAAATTTAGTATCTCGTAAGACAAGTTCCGCATTACGAGCAATTTCTCTTAAATCATCTAGTGATCTAGGACGCGAATTAAATAAAAGAAATTTCAAGTTCGGCATTAATTTTCGCTTTATTATGTCTATTAAAGCTAGTTCTGTCATAGGGCTTCTCAAACGTGCATTCATGGAAACGATATATGTATGAAAATCATCATACGACTCTTTTATCTGCTGCTTACATGTTGTAATTTTTAACAAGATGTCGTGGTCAGATTCCGCATGACCAAATTCTTTTATTATTGCCTGGCGTAAGGAAGCATAGCTTATATCACTGTTTTGTTTAGTAAAAAGCCAGTACCATTTCTCAGCTTTTCCTTCAAGCAGAACATGAAAATTTGTAAAGGACATGGTTTTCTGAACAACGTGAACGTGCAGTAAGAGTTTCAACCTTAAAAATAAAATCGGAAACTGAGCTATTACCATCGTAATTTATCTTCCACTTTTCTAGCCTAACGTTAGTATCAGCTGGCGGATAGTAACCATTTGAAGAAGCACTCGGAGGAAAATCATATCGTCTATTCACTTGCGGATAACCAGTATTAGAAGCCGTACTCGGTGGAAAATTAGGGCGGGTATTCTCTCGCGCAAAATCAACATTGGAAGGAGCGCGCGGAGGAATATTAGATCGCGTGGGAGTACTGTTATTTTGCTGATGGTTTGACAAAACGTTGTGATCTAACGAAGTATTTCTACTGCCAATTTGTGAAATATTTTCCTTAAGAGCAACTAATTCTTTCCTAAACTCTTCTTTCGTTGCTTGAATTGTCTGTTGCATTATACTAATTAAAGATTCCATTGAAAATGGGTTTGGATTATTCGAAGCTAAGGGGTTTTCCATCACCTGGGGCTCTAAACACGTATGCTCGGACGCACCTAAATCTATTACTGGATTTTCTCTATCCATTACATTGGAAGCTCCAGCAGCCGAATTTATTTGCTGGTTATCCATCATAATTGTATTGGTATGTAGTTTCTCACTTAAACTATCTTGTAGACTTAGATTGGGTTTTGATTTTGTTTTGTCAATTTTTTGAACGGGCGAATGAATGACACGAGCAGTTTTGGGTGTAGGGTTTTCGAGATTTATTGAAATATTATTCGAGGAGCTCTTGTATCTTCCGTGGTTGCTATGCGTTATTGTTTTCTTTGAGACAGCACCTCGATTTCGGGTTTCTATACCCATTATTCCATGAAAGGAAAATAAAAACAACGCTTTGCAAAAGGTAGAATCGTTCGACTACACTATACACGATATACTTTCTCACAATCAACAAAATAGATAAAAGTATCAAAAGAAAAGCAAATTATAAAAACTATACGTTTGGGTTTGGTTTAGTATTAATAGATCAATATATTATAACTTCCGGGACTAACAAGGCTGCATAAGTTAAATTTTCAACATAAAAGAGTGTCGTACTCTGCAATATAAATCATCTTATCATGCTAATTTGTTTACAAAAATACAAAAAAAAACATCAAACATTTTTCGAGCAACTTGCAGACTAAAACTCTCGATTTTAGCACTAGGACTTCGCAAAATTAATTAAGTTTATAAATATGTACATGCAAACACAGATGCAAAATGTTAATTTATATGAAAAAAACTGACTTCGAGCAGTATTTAGACTAAAACTCTTGGCTTTAGAACTAGGACTTCGAAATTTAGATATACCAAAAAATGGCATACGTCAAGCAAGACAATAAAGTACAGTTTTTTCGAGCTATACACTCAAAAAAAGGACTCCTATAAAGAGCTATGAACCATACAGAGTACTAGGTAGAAACATTTTGTGACAAAATCATCTTAAATGTTGTTAAAATTTGTTTCGTTGGGCGCCAATATGTTGTGTGCTACTGTACATGATAGATCGATTGGCATGTTTGTAGTTGTTTCCTTAGCTAGCTCTTTTAAAGGTTCTCAACCCGATGACATCAGCACATCAACATATAAAAACTAATTCCATGCCTAGAAAAATTAGCTACATTTTGGTTGGTTTGTTGATATTCCTCGCTGTCAAATTACATTTATTTATTCTTTTGATTGGACGTTAGGATAATGATTCTCACAAACCAACACTGACTTTGCCTATACAGCCATACTTATCCCGACACTTCCTCTGATCGACATTCCCGAAATAAGAAGAAAAAAATTAGTTATCCATAATGATTACAATCCATTTATTACAATAATAAAGGTAAATAATTCAACTAACCAAACGTGACGTAGGGTTACAAAGACATTGATATACCGATAATATGAACTTATCTTAAGTTTTATTAAGCAGAAATCAATAGGTAAAGTAATAAAGAAATTGGAATAATAACAAAAAAATTATTGGAATAAAAGTAGTTACGTAGTGAAGATGGGGAACATTTGAAAATGAACCGCTTATGAGGGACTGAGAGTCAATGTTTTTATTTTAATTCTAATTAATCTTTTTATTTATTATGTTTTAAGTTTTTAATTTCTTTTACTTACAAGTGTTTCAACCTCGTCGTTCCATCGATGGGCCCACAATAAGAAGACGACACTAGTTATGTACGTATGTATGTTTGAATGAATGTCGATGAAATAATCTGCACGAATAATTAGGTAGATAGTAAATACAAAGATATTTTTGTCATTCTACTCTCAGTTTACCTTTTTAATAAATACACTTAGCACAATTGTAGTTATTTAAATTCATGTAATTTATGATTAGGTTAGCAAAAGTTTTTTTCCCGTTACAATTTTTTTTTAATTTGTTAAATTTAAGGAATCACAAAGGGTTAGTAAATTACGAGTTAAATTATAATTATTCTTTTTATTTTTATTTTATTGAATGACTTATTTTTCTTTTCTCTTATAGTGAAAAGATTTAGGACTTGATTGAAATTCAAGGATGATTCTTGATAAACATTTTATATAACTAGGGGTACATCCTGGAGCTTATTTAGAGTGGGATACGGTTTAACGAAATCTCATAAATTTTACAGATATGCTGTTATGTGCTTAACGGCAAGAATAACATAAGAAAACTAAGTGTACATTTTACAGATAAGCTGTTATTTGCTTAGTGGCAAGAATGACACGAGAAAACTAAGTGTAGGCAAAATAAACGATTAAAGAAATTGTCACCACTTATCGTAGAAAGGATATTATCCAGCGCAAAACTAGCAACAGATACAGAAGGATTGGAATTTTTCTTCAGATAAACTGGAGCTTGTCCACGTATGATTCTGTGCTCTTAGAGTTGATCTAGCTTCGACGAAATCCTTTTGGCCACTGAAGAGTTTAGTTATGTTGTTACCAAACCAAAATTATTTAATCCTTTATATGTATTGAGTCCTGAAGTAATTCTCTTGGTCTTTAGACTTTTAATTTTAAAGTTTTAGTTTTGTTTTATTTAAATTAAACACTTTTCTTGGGTGACTTTTCTCTTCCACTACTGAAACGATAATAATCTTTCGGTATTTTAAATTGCGTAGCCTAAGTACAATCAAAGTCAAATTAAACTACAAAACCAGTATTTTCTATACGGTAAAAAAAATTATGAGCAAAAGAATAATACCAAATAGGCCAAAAAAACTGATCTCGCGATTATGATATGATGTACACACAACTTTACGCACAAGATGTGTACGTAGATATGTTGTCATGTACTCAATATGTTACATTGCAGCAAATTATTTTTGATAAAAAATAGAAATGGAATGCAAGCAAAAGGAATGAATCCTCATGAGCGTATGTACATGTATACATATTTTCTTATAGCTAAATTTTATTCTTTTTATCAGTTGATAAATTAAGAAAAAAAATCACTACATGTTTTGTATTTGACACTAGAAACACGCGCCTTAATGTATGATGATATAGTAATCGCTGGAGATTTTAACTCAAACATCTTAATAGAGCCGATCCTCCCTGATGATATCTTATCATTTGGACTCTTTTCTGTAAATAATCTAAATCCGACACATCATACATCTACAACAAGCACACTATTGACCTATTCTTTGTGTCCAACACTGCGAATATAATTTTATACGATGAGATATCTGCTCCCTGCTTTTCTAAGCATGATCTGATCTTCCTAACTTATAACTTTCGGGTCCAACAAGTTGACCAAGATGATACTTTGTGTGAATATTATTCTTATATTGCCTGGAGTGATATCTACCTTATGTCCTCCGTTGATGATCAATCTTCATTTCTGGAGCACAATATTAAATATCTTTTTGATTTAACTGTACCAGTCATACATAGAAGAACATTATATAAACAAAGACCTTGGTTCTCCAATGTTATTAGGAATGCTATAAATCTGAGAGATTTAGCATACGCCAGATCGAAGCGCTTTAAGACTTCTGAGTTAAGGGTACAATATTCCAAACTTTGAAACTTATACAAAACCCAGCAAATATTTTTTTTTTATTCGATATGAATCTATTTTATTTTTCTACACCTTCATACAATTAGAAATCCATTGGATAACAATAAAAGTATTTATAAGGCAAAATGAAAAATAAAGTCTAAATGAAACCTTTAAGAAATTTATTATTTGACATATTGTCATAATTTTATTTTAAATGAAATTTATTTGCTGGAGTTTAAGCAATTGTCTAAACTCCAGCAAATAAATTTCATTTAAAATAAAATTATGACAATATGTCAAATAATAAATTTCTTAAAGGTTTCATTTAGATTTTATTTTCCATTTTGCCTTATAAATACTTTAATTGTTATCTAATGGATTTCTAATTGTATGAAGGTGTAGAAAAATAAAATAGATTCATATCGAATAAAAAAAATATTTTCTGGGTTTTGTATAAGTTTCAAAGCCTACAATGCTTTTTTTTTTAAATCATTTATATATTTGTAAATTCTCAAATGGTTTTTAAAAGTTTCTACATAAAATAAAGGGTTTTTAGCTGTTCAAAATTGTGTCTAAAGTCTACTGATGAGTTGTTAAAGCACCAACGAAATGCTGCATATAGACAATTGCTTAAACTCCAGCAAATAAATTTCATTTAAAATGAATTATCATTGATAATTACAAGTACTAGTGTGTGTGAATGTTTGTTTGTTTAGTTTTATTTGAATATGTATATCCTTTTGCTAGGTGCCTTTAGAGTTTAAGAAGTAAGTTATGAGTTTAGTCGAAATGTGTGGGTTTATATCCAAAGAAGTTTCAATTATTTTGGCTTGAGCTCGGTTTTAATTTAATTTTTCAATTAAATTATATTTTTATTTAGAGATAAATGTGAAGCATGTAGATAAACATGTACATCCTTTTGCTAGGTGCCTTTAGAGTTTAACAATTAAGTTATGAGTTTAGTCGAACTGTATGGGTTTATATCCAAAGAAGTTTTAATTATTTTGGCTTGAGTTCAATTTTAAATTAATTTTTCAATTAAATTTATATTTTTATTTAAAGATAAATGTGAAGCATGTAGACAAAAAAAATTTTGACTCCGCGGAGGGTTGAACTGACGATTCGATACCTCTCGCTAATCAGAGTTATTTACCGTTTAGACCACTCGACCAAAGACGGGTGTTTGCAGAATATCATCTACTTTTAATCGATTCACACAATAGTACTTGTAATTATCAATGATAATTCATACTAGAATAGAGAATTAATAAAAGGAAGCTTAACACAAGACAAAGAAAAAAACTGAATATCTATAACTATCAAATGAAATACAGCTCTAAGAGTGACAATATGAATTGATTAAAAGTAGATGATATTCAGCTCTTGACTGCAGACACCCGACTTTGGTCGAGTGGCCTAAGCGGTAAATAACTCTGACGAGATTAGCGGGAGCTATCGAAACGTCAGTTCAACCCTCCGCGCGGTAAAAATTTTCTTTGTCTACATGCTTCACATTTATCTCTAAATAAAAATATAATTTAATTGAAAAATTAAATAAAAACCGAACTCAAGCCAAAATAATTAAAATTTCTTTGGATATAAACCCATACCGTTCGACTAAAATCATAACTTAATTGTTAAACTCTAAAGGCACCTAGCAAAAGGACGTTCATGTTAAAATAAAACTAAACAAACAAACATTCACATACACTGGTACTTGTAATTATCAATGATAATTCATACTAGAATAGAGAATTAATAAAAGGAAGCTTTACACAAGACAAAGAAAAAAATGAATATCAATAACTATCAATGAAATACAGCTCTAAGAGTGACAGTATGAATTGATTAAAAGTAAATGATATTTAGCTTTTGACTGCAAACGCCCGACTTTGGTCGAGTGGTCTAAGCGGTAAAGAACTCTGATGAGATTATCGGGAGCTATCGAAACGTCAGGTCAACCCTCCGCGAAGTCAAAATTTGAGCTTGAAACTTGACAGTACCTAAAATATCCTGACAATCAAGCTCATTCCAATCCGTCTGGCAAGCCTATTTATAATTCATTTTTTGATCAGCTCCACAATGCACTGCGAATGTGTTGCATGTACTATTTACATTAAAATTTTGTGTAAAAAATTGTAACTCTTCCACTTCTCAACCGATTTTAATAATTTAGGGCTTATTGTAATCTTTAAAAGGCTTATACACTTTTTAAGAAAATAAAGAAATGTGTAGGTTCTCAAACAAAATACACAAAATGCAAAAAATATGCAAAATTTAAAAAAATCGGAAATATATAAAAATTAATTTTTTTATTTTAATTTTTTTTAAGTTACATAATTCCATGAAATATAAGTCAGAGTAAAATCTTTTAAATATAAACGGAAAGTCTTCCTCTCTTCGACACCGTTTAAAAATTAAAAATCGGCGCAGAACTAACGCAGTAAAAATTTGTTTGTCCGTGAAGTCCCAAAAAATCGTTTTTTATCGACGACGTCCGATTTTCAGTGTGTATTGCAATTTAAAAATAGCAAAATGATCTACTCAATTAGACCTACAAGCCTCACTAAGCCGTTTTTGACGAATAAAAAACATGACATTTTGTAACAACGTGTAATTTTTTTAATAGACTCAATGTCGATATTTATTAATGTGGTCTTGCGATGTTTGGTTTAGGATGAGGCCACACGGGCGTTTTTAAAACGCGGCGTTTCTGCTTTTTATATTAATGTAATACAGGGATGATAAAGTTGGTACAATTGTACTTTTTTGGTACTATTGAAACCAAAAAAGGACGATGGTACTCCCAAGACTATTTTGGTACCATTTATACATTTTCCCAACTTTTTGGGTGGTATCCATTAATTATTCAATAATTATCTACATTGGCCCTTAACTTAATTAATTCTCTCTTAAGTCTACTCAGGCGGTTATTTCGTGGGTGGATTTGTGTACTTATTTAAGGAGAATACATAACAAGTGGTCTTGAGAGAACAGCTTATAATATTTGATTGTTATTGTTCAAGCCAAATATCAACAGCGATGCTGATAGCGTAGATTAATGTCAAACTCCATATTCTATAAACGTATCATTGGCTTTCTTGCATAGAGGCGTATGTTTTAAAACTGATCTTTTCAGAAGAGCAAAAACAAAATATTTTTGAAATTGTGTCCACGGTATGAACATCTTTGAATTTTTAACACTCGGCATATATTTGCCAAATGAACTTTGTGTAAAAATTTCAGACAAAAATAACGTAAGACCGAGATCCTGGCAAGGTTGCATAAAACCGTATATGTCAACATAAATAACATTTACTAAGCGAAATTGTACAAAATATTTAAAAAGATTTCAAAATGTGTTTAGATAATAACATTGTATATCTGCTTGTGTGTTTAAATAATGCATCAGACAGGAATACTTAAGTCGTTACTGCTGAAAATTTATGGAATCAATATAGAAGTCAGGTTGGTGGACATGAAAAATATCGAGACTAATCCATGATATCCGGAAAATTTTTACTCTCATAGAAATAAATTTTAATAGAAGAAATGACTTATTTATCCGTTGTGAACGAATTGCCAGAACATCAAAGTCTGTACTCACCCCCATTCTTCTTTCCTTTCTCTTCTATATACTCAAGATTTGCAAAGTAAACTTTGTTAGTGCGAAAGGGCACAAAGCCATATATGATCTTTGACAGAATGAGCACATAAAATCAATCAAAATCGAGTGGCGTACTTGGTTACAACAATGCAAAAAGATTTTAGTACTATTTGAGCCGAAAAAGTACTATTAGCCATTGCTTTTGTGATTCAATATTTTCTAGCTTTGTGTAGTTTTTTATTAGGTGGTAGTTTATGATGATAATCATACTCAAGAAAATCTAATTTTGGAAGAGATTTTGAAAAGGTTTCTAAATTGAATGGCTGCCATCTTACTTATTTTCCCTTTGAGTGTTCTACCAAATATTCTTTAATTGTTTTATAAATGTTATTACGTTATTACATAATATTTTAATCTATTTTGTATAAACCATTTAATCTTACTATATTTTATATATCTATCAGTGAAACGTTAATATTATATAAAAAAAGTGTTGTGATTGTATTACATATCAGTTTTGTTTAATGAAAAATACAGAAATGAAATAAAATAAAATTTTTGTTTGTTTGTGTTTTAGCTGATAAATACTTTGATATTTCTAAACAAAAAGTTTTATTAGTTTAATTTTTTGCAATTCGACATTATTGCATAGTTGCAAGTAGCGAATGACTTACATTGTTTGAATTTCCTTGGTTATATTTTGTAAATTAATATATTTTTAAGTGGGTTAATGAGAAGTTGAAGAGCCTTTAAATGTTTGTACCATTATTACTCACACATTTTTGTAATTAATTACACTTATACTTTTGTAAGAGAATTTCATTAATCAAATTTTGTTTACATTGTTTTGTTTTGCATATTAATTTTTAAGTAAATGGAAGATGGTTGTAGTATAGTGCTGCCAGAAGTCTGAACCCGTCGACCAGGACATTTATAATACATATCACAAAAGAATGTACCACAAAAGCTTATATATTCCAATAACTAATAAATAAAAAATGAACCGCAACAAATTTTTAATTGTGATACATGTATCAACCATATATTTCACATTGAAGTCCGACAATTAAACAATAGATACAAAACTTAACATGTAATTAATACATAAAAAACAATAAACAAAAAGAAAAAATTCATTTAAAATTACGAGGGGCAAAAATAAACACATGAGCTGGCGAGACGACCTGTGTTTATTTCATAGAGTAGGCTTTGTGTAAATTTTTATATAGAAATGCTCATACGAAAGCTTTGATTTTCATGGTAACTGTAAATCACTAAGTTTAATAAATCCAAATACACTGTGGAATAAATTCAAGTTAGCAAAAGTTATGTCGATTTTCAGCATATTGTCTATATGGTTTTTTAGCTATAACTCGTCGACCAATTGATATTTTTTAAATCTGTAAAAGCCAAATTATAGCTAGAGACCTGTGCAACAATTAAATTTTTTAAAAAATTGATTTAGAAAATTGTTGTGGTGCTTATGAACTAAAATGTTGGAAAAAATATTTTTTTTGTGCTTTTTGAAAATATTTTCCACAAAACTAAGTCTTTTTTGCTTTTTGTTTGATCTATTATATGCTTCTCAGTTTCTTCTTTGTCTTCCCGTTCTTCCTATTTTTCCTCGTCTTCCTCTTCTTCAAATGTGTTCAGACGAGTCAACTTTTGCTTCTGCAACTTTCTTAAATTTTCTTTTGAAGCTGCATTCGTGTCCATATAATAAAATTCTTGTTACGCAGCTTTTGTTTTTTTTTTTGTACATAGCTTTTGTTGTTGCTAAATATTACGAAGAAGAAAACAAAGAGAGTTGCATGTACATGAAGTATGGTACCCCTTGCCTATCTTCTCACCTCTCTCTCCCATATACTCAAAAGTTGCGCAGCAAAAGTTGACTCGTATGGACATAGACAAAACAAGTTTTTTGTTTTCAACCACCGCACAGGCAGCGAATTTTTTTTATTTCGTACAAGCGAACTAATTTCAAAAATAAAGATTCAGTTAAGACTCGGAACTCATCCGAAGCTGATGTCTTTTAATTTTCGCTCGGTCGTGATAAAATTCACTATTAATTTTTTTAGAACTTATTTCATTTTAGTTAAGTGCATCGGTTTCATAAAAATAACAAAAAAAATACGACCCTGGTACATCCTATGAAACATTAAAAGACCCAATCCTAGTGACACAAAACCAATTGGATGGAATTGTTGCAATTTTGTGTTTGACTCAGAAGAAATCAGAACTACTGGCTTAATTTTTGAATGGAAATAATTTGCTGGCGAAAGGTACCAAAGTAACAGCATATCGAAAACGCCAAAAAGAGGTAGAAAAGTTCTTCAATGTGAATTATGCAAAAAATTTCGCTTATTGCAACGATATTGAAAAGTTAATGGAGACGATAGGGTTAACCTATAAAAAAGATGATTGGCGTATATTCATTGATAGGTCACTAATCAGCTTAAAAGTTGTGCTCTTGCACAAGACAAATAGAACGCCTTCTGTTCCGATTGCGTATAGCACTGACACTAGTGAAAATTTCGATAATTTGAAACACATTCTGGAAGTAGTCAAATATAACGAAAACCAGTGGCGCATTTGCAACGACCTCAAAATACTTTCATTGATTACAGGCTTAACAGCATCTGGGCGTCCAAAATATCCGTGGTTTTTGTGCGATTGGGATTCACGATACGGAGAAGGTATTAAAGGAAGAAACTAGTACAAACAGCATAACTGTAATAGTCGCATTGGATGGAAATGGCCTAAAGACAATAGGCTATACGAAAGTCTTGTTCCTGAAATGAAAATTTTGTTGCCGGTGCTCCACATTAAACTTGGCATTGCTAAAATTTTTTGAAATGTATCGCAAAAAGACCAGCAGTATTCAACCACTTAAAAGACATTTTCCCCAAGACTAAGTAACGCCAAAATTCAGGAAGGGCTTGTTAATGGTCCCGGCATACGGAAACTAATGAGTCGTCAAGATTTTGACCAAGTTCTGACAGACCGAGAACTAAATGCATGGCTCGCATTGAAAGCAGTCATTAAAGGACTTTTGGGTAAAGAACGTAAAGACAAGTACAGGCAATCTGTTGTAAACATGTTGGCAGCTTTCGATGAAATTGGGATTAATATGTCGTACAAAATTCATCTCTTGCATCAGCATCTTGATCAACTCGCTCAACAGTTGCAAACTGAATCTGATGAGCAAGGCGAACATTATCACCAAACTGCACTTCCATTTGAAATAAGGTAACTATAGAGTGTGCATATTTTAAATTCCTAGATTTTTCTAATATCTTTGTCAGAGTGCACAATTTAAACATGTTAACGATTGAAAACTATTTTCGTTACAGGTACAGAGGAAAGATATCTCCACATGCAATACTCGAAAATTGTTGGTGTTATAAAAGCACCTTTGAAGAAGAGGAAAACGGGGAAAAAGAGGAAGAAGATGAAATTCTTGAATATCTGTTGGACGAAATTATCGACCTTTCTGATGGTGATGACGATGACCAAGATATTAGAGAGAGCAGTGATGTTGATCCACAGCCGCCTGCTAAACGGCAACTGGCCAAATCATTAATTTAATTTATTAAATTTTTTTACTTAAAACTTTTCCTAACTAATATTTCTTATTATATTTTATATTTTTATTTTTTTATATTTTTTCCATATTTTTATAATTTTTTTTCAATGTTTCTTCAAACCCAACACTGAACCAAATTGGTACGAAAAAAATGATAAGTAAATTAATATTAAGCTGGAAAACGCAAGTTTTGTATTATGATTGTTTTCTTTTCCAATAAAATTTATTGAAGAAGCTGAGAAGCATATTATAGATCAAACAGAAAGCAAAAAAGACTTAGTTTTGTGGAAAATATTTTCAAAAAGCATGAAAAAAAATAATTTTTCCAACATTTTGCTTCATAAGCACCACAAAAATTTTCTAAATCAATTTTTTAAAAAATGTTAATTGTTGCACAGGTCTCTAGCAATAATTTGGCTTTTATAGATTTAAAAAATATCAATTAGTCGACAAGTTACAGCCAAAAAACCATATAAACAATATCCTGAAAATCGGCATTTGACTGCAAAGTTCGAAGGTCGATTAAAAAAAATTCGAACTAACATAAACAAACGCCGCGATACAGGTCTTCTAATTTAGCCTTTTTTCACCCCTCACTCTCAGAATCGACCTAACTTTTGCTAACTTGAATTTGCTCCACAGTGATATAGTAATGAAGAAAAAAATCACCACTATTTTTAATATTATTAGAAATTTCAGAATTTTATAGATTGAAAGTTCTTGCATTTGAACAAATATTCAAAAAGACTGAAATTAATTTATATAATTTTTGGCAAACAATTTCTAAAATAAAGTGAGGCGATTCCACAAAGGCTTTTCTAGTTTTAGCAGAGTTAAAAAAAATAATATTTCTCCCACATTTTTCTGCAAATATAGGACAAATATTTAGCTCCAGCAATTTAGCAAACACACATACTGATTAAACCTTTTTGCGCTTTTCTGCAGAAACACCCGGTTCTTGGTACTCAAATTAAAAGCGATTTATTCATTCTGAAAATCATTTATATTCCATAGTATATATTTAAGCTTGTAAAATCGGGTGAATTCGTAACTGCAGTAAATTTGTGCAACCGGGGTTCCGTTGTTGCAGCAATCTGTGGCAGCACTGTCAAGTTTTTGTATAAAGAAAGTGTTGACAAAAAAAGTATTTCCAAGTGCTTGTTTTCGAGCGCAGAACTTTGATTATTGCACAAGTACTGAATTTACGCACGTACTCATCATTTTATTTATTTTTTTTTGCTATGCATTTATGCCACATGAAATTACTGGCGATTGCTATTTTTTGTTTTCTTATTAATAAAAATTAATACAACCACGAAAAATGCTTAGCTTTATTTATGCCGATTTTCTTGCCGATTTTTTGAATCGAAGTGCCGAAAATTCCGATTTTTTTCCACGATAAGTGCAGATTTTTGATCAAAATCATTTGGCAGCCCTGGCCCCAGGAAACAAATTGTCCGCTTATTATTGGTTTGCTGCTTTATAGTGCTTTTTCCTACGTTTATGGCTCAAATAATAAGGTGACGAAATGCTGGTAAAATTGCTTCATGTAAACAGCGTTATAACAGAAAGCATAACCTCTGTTCATAACAAAAATCAGCAGAAATTAAAATTTTGTCTTCATTGGCTTGTATCAAAAAACCAGGACAATTTAAGAGTGGACCAGAACACTAGGACAATTTATATAAAATCAGGACAATCCTGGAAAACGAGGACGTATCACAGCCCTATTGTAGTAAAACATTTTTCTTTTTTATAAAAAGTTATAAATTTTGTTGTTAATATTAAGTGAAGTTATATTTAGAGTTTTACACTAATGATTTTTTATCCTTTTTTCTCCCTCATCCTTTTTGTCATCATCCTTTTGAGATATAATTGGGGCATTGATATCTGTATTTTTGTCATCATGGATGTTCGAATCACGTCCATATCATCAAATTAGGTATTTTGAGAGTTATTTTTGCCCTCGTCGTTGAAATAATTTTTGGCTTGAAGCAAATGCAATTTAGTTTCATCATTATTTTGCGATTTCCAGAAAGAAGTTTGAATATTATTAAAAATGTTTAGCTAAAAATGATTTTACTATTTTTGTTTGTTTAGACATTCAGTTTATTTTAAACATGTACATTGTTTTTATAAATTAATCAAAATTTCTTGTGTGTCCTAGATGCAGGATCACAATTTTTAAGAATGTTTTCCAATGGTCAGCAAATGCTGACCATTGGGTAAAAGATCATTTTGTGTTGATGTGTTGTGTGTCTTCAAAAATTAAATTAAAATTCTAAACAGATTCCAGCCAAGCATAAGCTGTGTATGTTGGTTCTGTTGTCCTGTTGCTCTTATAATAAGGATTGTAGCAAAATTCTTTGCTGTTGTATCCTATTTAGAGCACAATGAAAGATGGAGAGACTACTCAATGAAAGACAGGCAGATGTTGGCGATTTAGTTATTCAAATCAAAGTTTGTTTATTATATATTTTCTACGGCTTATAATGGGTGATTTTATAAGAACTATCGGAAAGTAAAAAAAAACACATAAAATTCAGAAAAATGCATGAAATATTTATTTGGATCGATAGTTGGGTCGATATAATTTAATGTTTGAAGATTATTTCATGCAAATGTTGGCCGCGGCTGCGCCTCAAATGGTCCATCCGCTTAGTCCAATTTTGGCATACTCTTTCCAACATTTCGGCCGGTATCTCACGAATAATGTTGGAAATGTTGGCTTCCAGTGCGTCAATCGAAGCGGGCTTGTCGCTATAGACATTAGCCTTAACATAGCCCCACAAAAAATAGTCTAGAGGCGTTAAATCGCACGATCTGGGCGGCCAATTGACTGGTCCCAAGCGTGAAATAAACTGTTCACCGAACTCGCCTCTCAATTGGTCCATTGTTTCGCGTGCTGTGTGGCATGTGGCACCGTCTTGTTGAAACCACATGTCATGCAAGTCAAGCTCTTCCATTTTGGGCCGAAAAAAGTTTGTTATCATCGCACGGTAGCGCTCACCATTCACAGTAACGTTGTGATTCGCATCAGCTTTGAAGAAATACGGCCCAATGATGCCGCCAGCCCATAATCCGCACCAAACGGTTGTTTTTTGTGGATGCATTGGTAGCTCTTGCAATGCTTCTGGCTGCTCTTCACTCCAAATACGGCAGTTTTGCTTGTTCACGTATCCATTCAACCAGAAATGAGCCTCGTCGCTGAACACAACTCTTCGATAAAAAAGTGGATCTTCATCTAACTTTTTGTAATAAACTTTTGGTAATAAAATTCAATAATTTGCAAGCGTTGTTCGTTTGTAAGACGATTCATGATTAAATTATAGACCAAACTGAAGATGTTTGACAGTGACACAAGATACAAAACGTGCGTGAGCTGTCAAAACTAGTGTTGCCAAAAAGATAATAGCAAAAAAATCACTCGTTATAATACTTTTGAGGATTAAACTTAACCTTTCTAACTTATACTAGCTTATTGTTAACATTATATTTGTTTCTTTTCGGCACCATGAAATATTAAAGGATTCAAATTACTTTGTACATTGACCAATCATAATGTGGTGCATTGGAATGCACTCAATTTACACTTGACACTCATATGTGTGTCACCCAAACATTACGATTGGTCAGCACATGTTGTTATATAATTATATTTATTGTTATTGATACTTTACAAATTTGTGAACACTGTTAATGATGCATTAAGCATATGTGAGGTAAACTACATTAAGTTTGAAAGTTTTTAAAACTTCAAATTTAATAAAAAAAAAGCAGAAACGCCGCGTTTTAAAAACGCCCGTGTGGCCTCAGCCTTAAGGTTCTTTACGTTTGCTCGATCATGATCGTATAATTCATATATATTTGGTGCTATGCTGCGATGAATGGTGAATGGTCCATTATATTTTTCTGTTCATTTCTGCGTGAAGCTGGTGGGCGCAGACGACAGATGAGTTTTCTTCTTCCAGACGTTGTCTCCAATGTTCGGCCTCTAAGGTCACATGCGTAAATTATAATACTTAGCTTGTCTTTTGCTACTTTCGTGCTTGTTACGGCTTATTACTTTAAAAACCTCGTGTAAATTCTTCTCCGGTTGCTCTTCGGTAGGGGCGATATAGTCTTGCCTTAGCTGATTCAGCCAATTAGGGTTTCTGCCATACACTACTCCTGCTATAGTAAACATGGTTGTTTCGTTGATGGTCGTGTTAATGGCAAACGCTATTTCTGGTAGACGTTAGTCCCAGTATCGGGGGTCGGCTATTGTCTACTGCGCGATCATGGCTTGGAGGGTACGATTCATCCTTTCGGTTGGGTTTTCGCATGGGGCAATCCTACAATGCTGAATACCATACTCGACCAGCAGTTCCTTATAAATTGGACGTCGTTAGAGGAGAGGAAAATTCCAGGACATTAACAGCGGAAAATAATTCGTTTGCAGTATCCTGCCGAGTACGGATTAGTTCAACCCATTTACTAAATACATCGATAAGGACAAATAGCCCGGTATGACCCAACGTTGATCGAGGTAACGGTCCAATGAAATCTGCGATGACGATCTCCCAAGGCCTACTGCACTGCATTGTATGCATTGACCCCGATGCCTGCCGTTGCTCGTGCTTATAGCGTGCACTTATTTCACATGATCGTTCATATTGTACCACACCCCTATATAAACCTGGCCAGTAATACTTCTCCTGTACTCTTCCCAGTGTCATATAGAGGTACCGAGGTACCCTGCTTCTGGTGAGTCATGAGTCTCCTTATGCGACTTTTACTTCAGTTGTTTAACTATACTCCATTTTAAAATTTTCCTACTTGTGTGTATTTCTATATGATTTTGTTGTAATTTGCTTCCGAAACCACTTGTTAATAAATTTAAATACCAAGAAAGTAGTCGTTTTAAATGTTTTCATGCACAAGATAAATGTTTAATACATTTTGAAATTTTAATGCATTTTGAATTTTTTTAATGCATGGTGAATTTTTAAAATTGGTCGTATATAACAACATTTAGCGCCCACGGTGTTAAGAATGGCTGCATAATTTTTACAGATCTTTTAGCCTACAGCCTTTTCTATAATTCATGCATACGTTTCTTGTTGATCAGACTATTGATTAGGAAGATATAAGCTTTCCGGCCACTAAATAGTTTTATCGGAAAAATTGGTCTTATATAACAAAATATAAGTGTCAAAAATATCTTTCTAATTTTTACAGAGTTTATAACCTACATTCTTGCCTATACCTCATCTATACATTTTTGTAGATCAGACTATTAGTTTGGCAGATATGGATTTTCCAAAGACTTAAGAATTTTATTGGTAAAATTAGTGTTACACAAGAACATATAGCGTTCACTGTATAAAATATAGCTACCTAATTTTTTACAGACCTTAATCAGATCAGACTATTATTTTGGAAGATAAAAGTTGTCCGACGACTAAATAATTTTATCGGTATAATTGGTTTTATATAACAACATATGCGCTCACTGTGTTAAGAAAAACCACCTAGCTTTTAACACAACTTCTTGCCTAGATCCTTGCATATAATTCGTCCATAAATTTTTTTGGAAGATATGATTTTTCCGCCGCTAGATTGGCCTTTTTCCGAATGTGTGCTTGTGACAATTAACTTTTAAAAAAATTCCTACAGCAAAATAAATAATATTCTTTCAATCATTCCCTTCTACTTACCATATAACCGGAGCACGCCAAATATTATGAAAATGTTTACCATTTTCACTGCCAATATCATTCCAGTCCACCAAAGTTTGTGTCAAAATCTTATATTCCTCTTGATGTTCTTGTTTCATACGATCAGCAATGTGAAATGCGTCGACTAGTAAATTACTACCACCTTGTGATTTTGATTGCACCATGCAGTGTAAAATATTACAACTTGGCTTGTATTCATAATAAGGTAAATCAGTGTGCAGTGGCAAAGGATCCGAAAGATAAGCGACATTTTTAGCACCCGGCTTTGATTGAACAATAAACTCTTCGCTAAGATGAACAGAAGGTGTAAAGATTTTAATTTGTATTTACATGAACTTTATTGCAAAATTTTTTATGCCTTTTGTAATTACCCGTAAGTTGTGCGCCGTATAAAACCAACACGTTCAGCTAATTGCCGTACCACAGTTTTTTCGATAGGTGAATTCTTTATCATAACCACACCACATACAGCCAATGCTTCAAGCCACGTTTTTAGAGCTACAATATGATGAAATATTTAATGAGTAATTGAAGAAGATTTAGGGAATCGAAGGAAATAAATTTCATGTTGTTATTTAACTTTAATATTCTTATTATTGTCGAACTACATTTTTTCGGCATGGTAATACACGGACTTTAGTACATATGTAAATACTTATATAACTGCAAAATTGCATTCGAAAAAATCAATAATCAACGATTTTATAGCATTAAGAAAAAATTTCGCATGCACAAGACTCCTTATAACAATATTTTTCCCCTTGTGTTGCGAAAAGTCTTTCAAAAAGTTTTAAATTGTTAAAATCTAGCGTATACTTAAAATTTAGTATTAGTGGTGCCTGCCGTTACACGTGCTTAAAGCTATTTCATGTCTATAAGGTGTCCGTAGAATATAATCAAGGCGAATTAATTTTGCAGTTGGTGGTAATAATACAACAAACACAATATCAATTCACCTGGTTGGCCGTATTTAAAATGTACTTTTAACAACTGTGATTACAATTCATATGCCTAAAATATATACCTTATTTTGTTTATTGCCACATAAAATTGTCTATGCCTTACTAATCATTTAAAAACACACGATTAAAAAACAATTGACAGATACAGCCAATGCGGCGAAATAGTCATATGTGCTTTAAACACGACCTGTATTATTGGATTATGGAATATAATAATAATAAAGCTCTTTACATATCGTTTAAAGATATTGTTATACAAAATAAACAGCGTTACAGCCGTTAAAAAACCATACTTTTTCTCGAAAATCTTCTAAATACAAAACAAAAATCTTATATTTCCTTCAAAAATCTTCTTTCAACTAAAACTTATATTAATTAAAACAACGCGGGATACTAACAAGCATGAAGTATTTGCATTGAGGAAGGAGTTTATCAAATTCATTGTAGCAAAAATTGCAAAGTTCTTAATCAAAATCAAAATTGTTTTAAAAGTTCTAAAATATTGTATTAACTAACTTATAATTCTTAAAAATTTTCAAATTTAAGGTAAAAATCGTTTGGTCGTTAAAATCCCATTTTTGACAAATAGTCAAAATGACGATAAATCATCAGATCTGGCAACCATCCCTATCATCTGATCTTTTGTACGACGATTCATATAATATTAGTTGAGATTTTGTATGACTCAACCTGCAAGCCAGCTGTAAAGTATTTATATTAAATTAAACAAATTTAACTTTGTGGCTGTTTGGCTGAGAGCGCTAAACAGTTCCACAATTGTTGTTTTTTTCTCGGGAGCCGGGTTCAAATCACGGCACCGGAATCTTTTATTTTCTATTTTTTAAAATGTTTCTTTTAATGTTAATTAATAAATTTACTTATTTATCATAAGATATTAAAATCAATAACAGAAAAAATAGATTATACCAAATAAATTAATAGTAAATAAATAAAATCAATAAAATATTTATTTGGCATACAATTTTTTAGTATCAAATAGAAAACTCAAAAAAAAATTTTAGACAATCAATATTTTTGAGCTCAAATGATTCTAAATTTATATTTGCATAAATTAATGCGAAATGAACTGTATAAATGAAGCCTAAAAATTCTTGTTTAAGAATACCCATTTTGTAATATACTTTTTGTACAACTAATACACGTAATCTCAATAAATAGGTATGTATCTGATGCTTAAATTACACATTAGATATATAAAAAAAAACTCAATTGAATAAATTATGTATGCATTACAAAATACTTTATTACGTAATAGCTACATATATACAAAAGTTTGCATATTTAACGAAAACAGTAATTAAGAAAGTTATTTGGAAATAATTGCATAGCTATTTCGTGTATAGTTGGAAGTACATGTATCTGTGCCCGCAAGGAATAACGACTAAACTCGATTTTGGCTAGTGAGAATTTTAAAATCGCTGTGTTAAATTAGGGAAATTGGACTAAGCTAATGCTAGCAAATTTATACTATATTAATTTGTAATTTAGTTTATAATGAAACAACAGTTAAGTTAAGAGAATTAAACAAAATTATCATGATAAATAAACTTTATCGTAAGTCGACTTAACTCTTATACCTTGTGACCACAGATATACCTTTTATATTACTTTGTGAAGGGTATATAAGATTCGGCACAGCCGAATATAGCACCCTTACTTGTTTATATTCGTGTTGTTTCTGAGAAATGCTAAAGATATTAACCTGAATAAGTTATTTTTAAAACTGTAAAGAATGCAATTTTAAGCATAGGTATTACCTATAGTAAAAAAATTAAGTTATTATTCAAATACTTATGCAGTTTATATAACATAATTTGTCCAAAAACTGTGTTAAGGGAGGTACTTATTTGCATCATGTAAACAGGGTTAAAGACTTTAAAATCAATAAAAGAAATCGCCTTAGATATTTTAAAACTTGCTCTTCAAAGAAATGGGCCCTCCCTAATACATGTACATAATATATGCACGTACATACATACAATATGCGCGAACATCCAAAAACATTTTCTTACAGCCCTTGTAAATATCTACCTACATATGAATATATGTAAGTGCGAACTCATAATTGTCACTACCCCGGTTGGCCATGTCTTTCAGACATCTTGCAAGACCGATGCATGACAATGTTAAAGGCCGATGACTTGTTGGTGACAGCTCAAACAGATCAGTGAAGACATTTTCAAACAAATGGCCGCTAAGTTCATACATGACAACAAGAGCGACTCTGTCACCCATCTTTTCTTTGATGACAATGTACATGACAACATCCTCAGAAATGTCCCCATTACATTTTTTCGTTTGTTTCTTTTTTTACTCGTGTTCTACAATGACAATTTGAAGAATTTGTCGTTTAGAGAGTATTTAATACAAGAAGTTTTAATAGAAATTGTAACAGAACTTTTATATATTTTTACACAGTCTTTGATTACGATTTCTGTTAGATTATCTTAAAAGAAACTGTAATCGACAAATATTGTGCATGGCAAATGTGGAATTTCCTTAACTAGTCGTTGATGAAAATGTCCTCTACGACGAGTTGGCCAACCGGGACTATTAATATCCAACAAAAAACAACACACTAAAGTAAATTTTTAACTAAACCTGTGACGATAAACATACACAACCGCACACATCCAAAAAGCACAAAATGCCGAGGTATAATTTTTGCAAGAATTTTTCTTTTTAAATTCGTTTGTGTTTCTTTTGTATTCGCTTGCCACAATTCTAAAAAAATAGATTTTGCGAAAGGAATTTTATTCTTTATATTTTTAATTCTCCTCGCAAACGAAAAAAATAACCGAAAGCTGATTTCATTCTTTCGCGAGGAGAATTAAAAAAGCCCAGAATAAAAAATAAAATTATTTTCACGAATTCTATTTTTAAATTTGCGTAAACAAATTTTAAAACGAAAGAATAAACTAAAATTTCATTCGCAAGCAGAATTTTTTCCTACCCTGGTTTTTATAAACAATTAATATTCTACTGAATAAGTAAAATACTAATTTTGGGAAATAGTGCGATTATAAATTGAAAAATATAAAATATTTTATTACAATAAAAGAGTTGCAATAAGTAGAATTTCTAAAATATACAAATATTATTAATTGTACCATTGTATATAAATTGTACTAAGTATGCTTTTACACCGATCAGTTTTTCTTGAAGCAACTTTTATTTTCTTGTGAGAAAGAGCGAGAGAGGAATATATTTTATGTATTCCTCCTCGCTCTTTCTCACTAGAAAATAAAAGTTGCTTCAAGAAAAACTGATGTGTGTAAAAGCAGACTAAGTGGTACAATTGTACCAATGTTGCCATCCCTGGCACGTAAGTATGTATGTAATTTGTATATTATTATGTACTTTGTCTCCCTTTTTTGATAGATAAGAAAAGGAAAATAAAATTTCGTTACAAAAAATTCATCCTTTTTCTACCTATATAGTGTTTCTGTCAGTATATGCATTGTGAAATGTCCATCATTTTTATTGTGCAATTGGCGTTGGTGTCGACTTAAGTTTTGTACAACGAATTTATATGCCTTGTTGTTTCCTTTTTTTTCTATTTTTGCTTTAAACTCAATTCGAATTACAACTACAAACAATATTTGAGCTTGCAAAGAAGGCAATTGTGTAATTTTTTTAAGACAATACGCACACGTTTACTACATACATATGTATATTTATATATAAGAAGTAAAATGCATTCCATTAAATTGTTATTGTTAAATACAATTATTTATTTATTAAAACAAATAAAATCAGGTACGTCCATCGTACAATGGTTAATAAAGAAACTAATATTTCATAAATTTCTATATAAAATCAGTCATCGCTGTCTGAATTTGTGATTTGTAACAATGATCGATAATATTTTATCGATATTATCAAGTTCATATGAAAAACGATCGTTTGGTAAGGAGTATTCTCGATAGATACGAATAGAATCCAATGCTTTTTTACTTGAAGGAGAATTTACAATTTCCTCGTTTTCTTCATCCTCTGAGGAATCTGACGTCAAAGCTAAAGATTTTAAATTTATGTACATACTTATGTATGTATGTGTGTGTACTGATTTAAACGAACTCAAAATTACTTTTTTGAAACAGTTTTCAATTATAGTAGGTTTAACAAGCCACTAAGAAAGAATACATTCATATACTTATATTTGATAATATGCATGTCACTGAAAATGCTTATCTTTTTCACATAATCTTCAATAGTTTTTAAGCTTTCTATTACAGAAATTTGTTTTCGTTAAATGTTTTGTCGGTAATACGATTTGAAGCAGTGAATAGTACCCAGATCTAGGGGTTCGCTATCGGAGTTGTATTAGTTGGTAAACATTGCAAGTCAATGTTTGATAGAAAAGCTGATGTCTTATGAGAAGATTCATTGTCAACGAACAGTATTATTTTACGTGCCTGTTTTCCCATTTCAGCATCAAGGGAAAGCAAAGTTTACCGCCATAAATCTTGAGTCATCCAAGCTTTTTTTTTATGAGTAGTAGTTAAGAGGCAAACTTTTGTTTTTAAAACACCGTGGATTTTTTGACTTGGCAATGACAATAAGTTTTTTATAGTCGCCGATCACGTTGCATATAAAGAGTAATGTCAAACTTTCTTTTTAGTTTTTACTGCCTCGCGTTTGGTCTCTTTTTCTGGTTAAAATTGAATTTGGCAAAGCTCGGAAGAATAAACCGCTTTCATCAGCGTTAAATGCTTCAGAAGGCTCATATTTTGAAATTAAGTTCGGCAAAACTGTATTAAAAAAATTTTGCGGCTTTAATATCAGCGGATGCACCTTTTCCTTGAACCTTTCTCAGTGATATGCCTTCTCTTCTTTGCCAACAATGAAGCCAAACAGAACTGGGATTGAAATCTACTTGCATTTCTATAGCAAATTTCTTTGCTTTTTCTAAAAATCATGTTGCGTGATATTAGGCCACCGGGTTCCCGCATTTGGTTAAACCGCAATAAAGGGGCTTTATCCACATTTGCACCACTTCTGTCTCATTTGGTTGACCACTTAAACGTCTTTGAATTTTCCACAATTGACGGCTGTATGCAAAAATACTTAAAGTAGCTTTGCCAAACAATGTTAAGTAAAGTTGTATTCTAAAAAAATTATTATATTAACATTTTAAAGTAGGCACTCACGTTTGTTAAGACTAGTTTAAGTTGATATTTCCAAATTTGTATATTTTACTTCAAATATTTCGGTTAATATAGCACATATTGACTCATGCTATATCTGAAAATGAAGCTTGAAGTCGTAGCTCTTAGCTTAAGCTTATTATTTGTTTCATGTGATGGAAAACAACACCAAATTGTCTAGTTGATTCGAAAATTTCGATTCGAAATTAGAAATTTTCATAAAAAATTTAAAAAATGTCTTAGTGATGTATATAAAATCAAAACAAATCGAAAAAAGCTGGATATTCAAATACTCATTTCATTCGAATAAAAGAAATTGTGTTAATTCTTCTATGTTGATTATATTTTTTTACTTTTACTACATAGAAATATTTATATGCTTTACTACAATGTCAGAAGCTCATATTTTTTGAATTAAGTTGTTTTACTTTAAAGTAATAAAAAAATATTTAATAAAATAAAAAGTTATTTGACTACCCGAATGAAATTTGTATTAGTTTTTGTACATCATAAACTATGAAGTGGTTGTTGAACCAGTATTTATTATTAAATCAGAAAATATTAAAGTTGTCTTGTGTCCTTGATTTTGAAATCTTCAGCTAATAAGGCCTAACGCATTTTATGTCAATAAAAACTTTTTATTACATATTTACCCAACGTTTCGTCAATTTCTTGTTGACTTTTGCAAGGGTTTCGTCTATTTTAAATTAAAAAATTTTTTAAATAAATATTACAAATAATCACACCAAAAAACATGAGTAACTTACAGAATGATATTAAATCACATTACAAATATATTATGGCTTTGATAAAAACCAAAAAATAATGGTAAAAATTTTTAAATTTAAATAGAACATAAAGATTAATTGATGTCACAGTTACACTTTACTTATTGCAACACTATAGCTTGTATTTATGTTATTCGTATCTTCTTTTAAGTTCATGGTTCTGTTTATATTTTGTTGAATGCGTAGACTTTCTATAGTGTACCTTTTTCTTCCTTTATTTTCCTTATCTAATATTTTAACATTGTCAAAATCAGCTACATGTCCAGTATTTAGTATGTGCTGTGCTAATGCTGTTGTTTCTCTCTGTTTTGTGATGTCATTTTTATGTTCACTCATTCTTGTCTCCAAAGTTCGTTTTGTTGTTCCAATGTATATTAAATCACATTTTTGTTTATCATCGCCTTTACATTTTACTTCATAAACAACATTGCATTGTTGTTGCTTTTCTACTTTGTGTTTCATGTTAGTGATAATTGTACTAAGTGTAGATTAGGTTTAAAAGCCATTTTAATATTTTCTGCTTGCATTATTGTTTTTAACTTTTTATTGTCTGTTAAGCCTGGTATATAGGTTACACTGTAAAAATTATTTGGTTGATCATTGCTGTTACTATTGTTATGATTTTGGGAATATATATTTTGGAGTTTTATTTTTGTTTCGTATATTAAATTATTAATAAGGTTTATTGGGAAACTATTGTCCTTAAGTAACTTAGTAAATTTATTTATATTTTTCGTGTGAAATTGCTCATCACTTATGTTCAGTACTCTAAAAATAAAGCTTTTGGCCGTATTAATTATTTGTGTTCTTGGTTGCGTTGCATAAAAATTCATTAATCTTCCTGAAGCTATATCTTTTGCATACCAATCAAATATAATGTTGTTGTTTTGTCGCTGTAGCAGTATGTCTAAATATGGTAGTTTGTAGTTTTGCTCCATCTCAACAGTGAATTGTATTTTTGGGTGGAAACTGTTGAGTGCTTTAAGAATTTCGTTTTTATCTTCAATTTTAACTATGGCCAATACGTCGTCTACATACTTAACTATGTATTTCAAATTTATGTTTTTCTTTTTCAATTCAGCTAGTGCTTCGTCTAATAGGCTGTCAAGGATTACGTCTGCTATTGTCGGTGACAACGGATTGCCCATTGGCATTCCAAATATTTGATTATATATTTTGCCGTCATATACAAAATAGTTGTTGTCAGTAAGACAAAAATTTAGTATTTTGAGAAATTGAGATTTGGGGATTTTTGTGAAGGCTTCAGAATGTTCCATTTTTTCATTATATTTCTAATAGCGATGTGAACTGGTATATTTGTGAATAGTGAAACCACATCAAATGATATTATAATTTCATTGGGTTGGAGTGTAAAGTGCTTTAGTTGGTCTTTTAGTTGTTTAGAGTTTTTTATATTATACTCTGATGAAATTATATTTTTAATTACTTGCCCAATGTGTTTGGATAATTGATAGCAAGGAACGTTCATTGAGGAAACGATCGGACGCAGTGGAGTGCCTTCTTTATGAACTTTTGGTAGGCCATAGATTCTGGGGGCTATTCCAGAAGAACAGTATAAACGATGTTTTTCTGATGTGTCTATGTATTCACGTTTGCACAAATTATTGACTATAGTGTTATTTTCTTTTTGTAACTTAGCTGTCGGGTCATTCCTCATTGTTCTGTAGGTATTTTTTTCCTCCAGCAGTGTTTTCATTTTATCTTTGTAGTCCTCTTTATACATTATCACAGTTTTGTTGCCTTTGTCTGCTTGTGTTAGGATGATGTTTTTGTGTTTCTTTAGAAATCTCTTCGTTTCCTCGTAAGCTGCAATTATAAATTTCTCTTTTGGGGAGTTGTTAATTTTTCTTTTATATGTAGTTATATTTGCGGCTAGTCTAGTTCTTGTCAAGTCTTTTTCATTTTCCATATTTTCACCCATCGCTTGTATACATTGTTCTAAGTCCGCAATGACATGTAGAGGTGAAAAATTTTGTCCTCTAATCGGCAACGAGAATTTCTTTCCTAATGATGCTATCCATCTACAATATTTTGGAACTATAATATTTGTTTTATTTATGAACCAATCTTCATTAAAAATATAACCATGTAATTTAAAACCTTTTTCTTTAAGTGTATTTAATTTATCGTTCTGCTTTTCTTTTATGATCCTCTGTATTTGTTTTGATCTTACAATTTGTTTGTCAATAAAATTAGTATAATCGTTCGTTGAGATTAAGCTCTTGATGCCTGTTTTTAAATGATAAAGCTTTCTTTTAATTAGTGTGACATTTGTGTTTGTCTGTGAAATTTCTAGACTTAAAATCTTTTGATGAAAATTGTTTTCTATTTTATTTAATTTGCTTTTAATGTTGTTACATTGAAAAAGGTTGCTTACTTGTGTTGTTGTGTTCTTGGTATGGTTTGGTATTATCCCATATTTTCTGGATGATAATAAGAATTTTAGTCTTTGCTGTTGTTGTATTAGTTTTTTTGTTTCATTGCAATACTCTTTCAATGTTTTGCAAGTTTCGTTGTTATATTTAAGGTTAATGTGTTCGAAATATCCCTTCATATTTGTTAGTATGTTAATTGGTGGTTTTATAACAATAGTATTTAGATGCTTTATTTTATAATTTAAATAGTTTGTTTCGGCAAGCTACCCGATATGATCTTGTTGTTTTTGATATATGGCCAATTTTTATGTTTTGTGTCCTTGATTTTGAAATCTTCAGCTAATAAGGCCTAACGCATTTTATGTCAATAAAAAACTTTTTATTACATATTTACCCAACGTTTCGTCAATTTCTTGTTGACTTTTTCAAGGATTTCGGCTATTTTAAGTTAAAAAATTTTTTAAATAAATATTGCAAATAATCACACCAAAAAACATGATTAACTTACAGAATGATATTAAATCACATTACAAATATATTATGGCTTTGATAAAAACCAAAAAATAATGGTAAAAAGTTTTGAAATTTAAATAGAACATAAAGATTAATTGATGTCACAGTTACACTTTAATTATTGTAACACTATAGCTTGTATTTATGTTATTCGTATCTTCTTTTAAGTTCATGGTTCTGTTTATATTTTGTTGAATGCGTAGACTTTCTATAGTGTACCTTTTTCTTCCTTTATTTTCCTTATCTAATATTTTAACATTGTCAAAATCAGCTACATGTCCATTATTTAGTATGTGCTGTGCTAATGCTGTTGTTTCTCTCTGTTTTGTGATGTCATTTTTATGTTCACTCATTCTTGTCTCCAAAGTTCGTTTTGTTGTTCCAATGTATATTAAATCACATTTTTGTTTATCATCGCCTTTACATTTTACTTCATAAACAACATTGCATTGTTGTTGCTTTTCTACTTTGTGTTTCATGTTAGTGAAAATTGTACTAAGTGTAGAATTAGGTTTAAAAGCCATTTTCATATTTTCTGCTTGCATTATTGTTTTTAACTTTTTATTGTCTGTTAAGCCTGGTATATAGGTTACACTGTAAAAATTATTTGGTTGATCATTGTCTTTTGCATATAATTTCTTAACAAAGTTATGTTAGCCTTAAAGTGCTTGGTAACTACTAAGAACTTTAAAGCTAAAGTAAAATATTTTTTAAAATATTTTTTTACATACAGCCGTGAATATTTATTTTTTGAAACTCTATTAATGGTGGCCTTAGAGCACTTATATTTTGCACAAAGTTCATCTTTGTCATGTTTGCTGGCGTCAGGAATAACACTTAATTTTTGTTTAACGTTTAAACTTGTATCAAACAGGCTTGGGGGTAATATCTAGAGCTCTAAAAGAGGATAAAAAGTAGAAAAATTACTTACACCGCAAAAATGAAAAAATTTTTGCGAAAAATTTTAAACATTAAACATCGTTCAATACACATTTGTCGCGAAAATCCGCTAGTTTTAAGCAATTTTAAGGCTTATTTGCAATATTGGTGTTTTTCGCAAATTGTCGCGAAAAAAAGTGTTTTGTTTAGCCAGTTCTTGTATTTATAACAGTTTTACCGATTTTTAATCACTCTCAGACTTTTCTATGTTTTTAATGTTAAGTTTTTGCGAATTTTCATCATTTTCGCTATTTTTTCTGAGATTTTTACATTCCTTACTATTTTAGAGATGTTTAATAAATTTTACGGGTTGTTTGCAATTCTGCAATTTTTCGAGTATATTGAGAGTAAAAGTGATGTTTTGCCATTTTTTTGCTGTTCGTCAAGCTAGTGAGTAAAAAAAATTTAAGGGATTGTTTCTTATTCTCACAATCTGCAGACATTTTTCTTCATTTTGGCTATATAAGTCTTCCAAAATTTTTAAAATATAATTGAGTATATTGTAATTAAATTAAATTTTCCTTGTAATTGTAATTGCAATCATCCCAACAAAAATTAGTTGTAATTTCAATTGATATGATTGCATTAACAATTACAAGTAATTTGTAATAGGCTTCCTACAATTACAATTATTTATAGTTGTAACTGGTGCTACAGCAATTACAATCAAAAGTATTGTATTTGGTAGTAGTCCAATTACTATTACAAATAATTTGTAATTGCACCAAGGCAATTACAAATTACTTGTATGTAATTGAAGTGAAAATGTAATCATTACTCTCCAAGCCTGTTATCAAAGCATATTAATCACCGGTACCACCATTACTGCAACATATACAACACCAAAAACCACATGCATTTTGTTGGTATAAACACATCAGAAATATATCAAATCTATTGTCTTTGTGTCGCATACATTCATATTCTCTCTAAAATTTACTAACACATGCACGTTGTTGATAGAAACTTACCAGAGATGTGTCAAAATCTATTGTCTGTGTAACGCACACATTCTCAAATTGGCTAAGTCAGCTGATCTTATGTTGGTACCTGTTTAATCCACCTTGACTGGTATGTTTTCTTGCACTCATTTTTCACTACACTTTTTACAATTTGCTTATAAATCGTTTAATCATGCATTTAAAAAATACATTAATAAATACATATGATTTTAAGAGTTGCCACATCCTTTAATTTAGTTTTACCAATTGTGAAAACTTTTAAATGACAATTAACCGGCACTTTTGTTCGCGATTTTTGAAAAGGGATTTTATTTTAGAGTAAATTAAAAGGGTAACGCAATTAAACGGTGATTTTTCCATGTGTTGTATATGGAACATTTTCATTCAATGTTTTGAGAATAATTAACCGGGTAAATCAATTATGCGGCGAGCAATTGAGCGGAAACTATTTTATCGATAAAGGGCTGCAGTTTTTTGTTATGTTGGGTAAACTGTTGTTTTTAAAAAGTGGTATGTGCACACCCTGTACAATTTATAGTAAGGGTGCTATGCAAGAAATTTTATACCCCCGCATTTTCGTAAAACTTGAAGTTAAGTAGAGTATAACTTTTAAAAATCAAAAGGGATCAAAAACCGCAACCATCCAAAGAAAGATGGAAGTATCTTCTTTGAGCGTATATATACTACTGCACACGCCACGACCCGCCTGTGGAAGGTGTTTTTTATTTTAATGAAAATACTCAAAAATTGTAATCAAAAATTTGTGCCAAAATTGCTAGTAAATCTACCTTAGAAATAACGTAAATGCCGTTCTACCTGAACAAAATAAAAAGAACAATGGCAAACTTATTTTTATATAGCTTTGAATTATAAAAATAGAGATTAATAATTAAAACCGAATACGGCAAACTCCAAATACACAATCATAAGTACAAATCGCAGGTAGCAAAACGTATTATGTTGATTGTTTTCCAGCAATTTTGTATAGTTAATTGATTTTTGAATGTTAGGTTCGGTAGACAGGTTGATGGGACGATATAGCCAAGGCGAATTAATTTTACAAGGTGGTGTCATAGGCGAATTCAATTCGCCTTCTTGGGATTTTGTTTTTGTATTCGAAGCTCGTTACGTCAAAAGCAAGGCGAAACAACATGAGAAATTGTTGTCAGTGTAAAGCTGAAAGTCCATAACACGCGTTACACACGGTAACGCGATATAAGCGGCTGTCAAAAAAGTAGAATCAGTGTAGATGTATGTGGCGAGTTACATAGCACAAAACGTAAAACGCTTGAAACGAAAAGTAGGTTTACTTTCTACTTTTGTATGCGTCGCATGCGCCATGAATAAATCACAGCTGTGTTTGATAGCCAGGGATGACAAATTATATTATATTTTCAATGTTATCGATATATATGTTTGTATGGTGGATTATTTAAAATTTTTTTTTACAAAAAAGAAGTCTAATAAAAAAAACCCTATGGCAATAGAGTTTACAAATGTTTTCAAGAATAAAATATATTAAAATTAATTTTTAACACAATTCTTTCATCAACAAAATTTTCAGTTTATTTATCGACTAATTTTATATAATAAGTTTCATCTCTGTTATGTTTATTAATTTTATCAATTTATCTTTATACTTTATTCAATATTGTACTACACAATTAAATTTACATTAAAGTCAAGAAGAGCCGACAATCTGTTGGAATAGCTCTCGTTGAGTTCAAAAAACCACTCACTTCCCGTTCCAAATACAAGGGACGCACCCAAAGCCGTCTCGTTTTATTTTGGAGCTTTGAGTATGCCCTTGTTGCACAAAATATTATACTTATAAACTCAATAAATTCCACAAATTATTTTAACATTTCAATTTCAATTAACATTTCTGCAAAAATTAATTTTATTTGATAAAAATATTTACACTACAGCTGATCAAAACATAAACATTGGCGTACAAAAAGCGTTGCATGTAACTTGAATTTAGAAAGGCGTCTAAAGTATGACACACAAAACGCGCAATGCACGAAACGCATGTTATGGACTTTCAGCTTAACCGTTGAAAATATTCAAAAGGTGGCAGAAATAGCGGATTTTGAAGCAAAAAGTGCCACTAAAGAGATTTTCCAAACAAAGGGGAAAATAATTTTAAAAACGAATTAACTAAACCAAATTATTGCATTTTTATGTATTTCGTAGGCAATTTGGATATTTTTTTCTTTCAAAAAACAGTTAAAATGATTTGTTGTGGTTAGCTATCAATAGATCTGGAAAAAACGGTTCCATATATTATTCTCCTCCTATAGAGGAACTATCAAATGCTAAACTGATGAACCATATTTGAAAAGTTTTATCTTTCTAAAAATTTCAGCACCAACGAAGTACATCACAAATTACTTAAGGCGCTTTCACATTGTAATACTAGTTTTGAGTTTTTTATAAGATTTTGTAAGACGAAAATCAAATCGAAATCAGTCTGACTATCATCAAATTTTAAAGAAAATCTTCTCATTACATTTTGCTTCTACACTATCACATTACAAATAAAACTTAATATAAATAATTTGTCCAAAGAAATTTATTATTCAGGCTTAAGTTCGTTCAATTAAATTTTTACAATTAAATAAGTTTTTACTAAGAAATAATTGTTCAAAGCATATGGCAATTGAAAAGTACAAAGACCAATTTCTTGACTTTTGTAAGGGTCGAACTGAACATCGATGTTTTCGGGATTAACCACAATCCCATCATCAGAGCTTTCTATACTCTAGGCTACTCAGCCTCCAAAGTCAAGCGGTATTAAACCAATTGCATTAAAGCTATGTTTCCTGGCTTTAAGCTTATTTTATGGTGGCTTAGAAATTTACCATACTTGGCACTTATGCTAACCAACAACCGCACTTGTGCTTTTTGTTTATATTTCTCACCCAAGATTGAGAACGCTCCTTTCTGTAGTTCTTAGAGTTTACATATGCTTTGTTTTATCCGTATTACACGGGAAACTATCTAATATATTTTGTACTATGTGCCTCTAGTGTTAATAATTGAAGTTGTGTGTATTTAGTCGAACTATATGGGTTTTATCCAAATAATTTGCAATAAAGCAAATATTTTCGTTCTTCTTTTTCCTTATTTATGCCGGCAAACAAATGCACAACTGTTTTCGTTATCCCATGTTTGTTTGTGCAAAAGACAACCCTGATAAAATAAAAAAATGTGATTGTCAAGGTATATTGAACAGGTACCACTACAAGAACAGCTGTTTTAGTAAATTTGAGAATGTGTGCGACACACAGACAATAGATTTTGACACATGTCTGACATTTTTCTATCAACAACGGGCATGTGGTAGTAAATTTGAGAGAGCTTATGAACGCTTGCTACTCACAGATATACATACATACATACATACATACATACATACATACATACATACATACATACATACATACATACATACATACATACATACATACATACATACATACATACATACATACATACATACATACATACATACATACATACATACATACATACATACATACATACATACATACATACATACATACATACATACATACATACATACATACATACATACATACATACATACATACATACATACATACATACATACATACATACATACATACATACATACATACATACATACATACATACATACATACATACATACATACATACATACATACATACATACATACATACATACATACATACATACATACATACATACATACATACATACATACATACATACATACATACATACATACATACATACATACATACATACATACATACATACATACATACATACATACATACATACATACATACATACATACATACATACATACATACATACATACATACATACATACATACATACATACATACATACATACATACATACATACATACATACATACATACATACATACATACATACATACATACATACATACATACATACATACATACATACATACATACATACATACATACATACATACATACATACATACATACATACATACATACATACATACATACATACATACATACATACATACATACATACATACATACATACATACATACATACATACATACATACATACATACATACATACATACATACATACATACATACATACATACATACATACATACATACATACATACATACATACATACATACATACATACATACATACATACATACATACATACATACATACATACATACATACATACATACATACATACATACATACATACATACATACATACATACATACATACATACATACATACATACATACATACATACATACATACATACATACATACATACATACATACATACATACATACATACATACATACATACATACATACATACATACATACATACATACATACATACATACATACATACATACATACATACATACATACATACATACATACATACATACATACATACATACATACATACATACATACATACATACATACATACATACATACATACATACATACATACATACTTACATACATACATACATACATACATACATACATACATACATACATACATACGTACATACATACATACATACATACATACATACATACATACATACATACATACATACATACATACATACATACATACATACATACATACATACATACATACATACATACATACATACATACATACATACATACATACATACATACATACATACATACATACATACATACATACATACATACATACATACATACATACATACATACATACATACATACATACATACATACATACATACATACATACATACATACATACATACATACATACATACATACATACATACATACATACATACATACATACATACATACATACATACATACATACATACATACATACATACATACATACATACATACATACATACATACATACATACATACATACATACATACATACATACATACATACATACATACATACATACATACATACATACATACATACATACATACATACATACATACATACATACATACATACATACATACATACATACATACATACATACATACATACATACATACATACATACATACATACATACATACATACATACATACATACATACATACATACATACATACATACATACATACATACATACATACATACATACATACATACATACATACATACATACATACATACATACATACATACATACATACATACATACATACATACATACATACATACATACATACATACATACATACATACATACATACATACATACATACATACATACATACATACATACATACATACATACATACATACATACATACATACATACATACATACATACATACATACATACATACATACATACATACATACATACATACATACATACATACATACATACATACATACATACATACATACATACATACATACATACATACATACATACATACATACATACATACATACATACATACATACATACATACATACATACATACATACATACATACATACATACATACATACATACATACATACATACATACATACATACATACATACATACATACATACATACATACATACATACATACATACATACATACATACATACATACATACATACATACATACATACATACATACATACATACATACATACATACATACATACATACATACATACATACATACATACATACATACATACATACATACATACATACATACATACATACATACATACATACATACATACATACATACATACATACATACATACATACATACATACAATACATACATACATACATACATACATACATACATACATACATACATACATACATACATACATACATACATACATACATACATACATACATACATACATACATACATACATACATACATACATACATACATACATACATACATACATACATACATACATACATACATACATACATACATACATACATACATACATACATACATACATACATACATACATACATACATACATACATACATACATACATACATACATACATACATACATACATACATACATACATACATACATACATACATACATACATACATACATACATACATACATACATACATACATACATACATACATACATACATACATACATACATACATACATACATACATACATACATACATACATACATACATACATACATACATACATACATACATACATACATACATACATACATACATACATACATACATACATACATACATACATACATACATACATACATACATACATACATACATACATACATACATACATACATACATACATACATACATACATACATACATACATACATACATACATACATACATACATACATACATACATACATACATACATACATACATACATACATACATACATACATACATACATACATACATACATACATACATACATACATACATACATACATACATACATACATACATACATACATACATACATACATACATACATACATACATACATACATACATACATACATACATACATACATACATACATACATACATACATACATACATACATACATACATACATACATACATACAACATACATACATACATACATACATACATACATACATACATACATACATACATACATACATACATACATACATACATACATACATACATACATACATACATACATACATACATACATACATACATACATACATACATACATACATACATACATACATACATACATACATACATACATACATACATACATACATACATACATACATACATACATACATACATACATACATACATACATACATACATACATACATACATACATACATACATACATACATACATACATACATACATACATACATACATACATACATACATACATACATACATACATACATACATACATACATACATACATACATACATACATACATACATACATACATACATACATACATACATACATACATACATACATACATACATACATACATACATACATACATACATACATACATACATACATACATACATACATACATACATACATACATACATACATACATACATACATACATACATACATACATACATACATACATACATACATACATACATACATACATACATACATACATACATACATACATACATACATACATACATACATACATACATACATACATACATACATACATACATACATACATACATACATACATACATACATACATACATACATACATACATACATACATACATACATACATACATACATACATACATACATACATACATACATACATACATACATACATACATACATACATACATACATACATACATACATACATACATACATACATACATACATACATACATACATACATACATACATACATACATACATACATACATACATACATACATACATACATACATACATACATACATACATACATACATACATACATACATACATACATACATACATACATACATACATACATACATACATACATACATACTACATACATACATACATACATACATACATACATACATACATACATACATACATACATACATACATACATACATACATACATACATACATACATACATACATACATACATACATACATACATACATACATACATACATACATACATACATACATACATACATACATACATACATACATACATACATACATACATACATACATACATACATACATACATACATACATACATACATACATACATACATACATACATACATACATACATACATACATACATACATACATACATACATACATACATACATACATACATACATACATACATACATACATACATACATACAACATACATACATACATACATACATACATACATACATACATACATACATACATACATACATACATACATACATACATACATACATACATACATACAACATACATACATACATACATACATACATACATACATACATACATACATACATACATACATACATACATACATACATACATACATACATACATACATACATACATACATACATACATACATACATACATACATACATACATACATACATACATACATACATACATACATACATACATACATACATACATACATACATACATACATACATACATACATACATACATACATACATACATACATACATACATACATACATACATACATACATACATACATACATACATACATACATACATACATACATACATACATACATACATACATACATACATACATACATACATACATACATACATACATACATACATACATACATACATACATACATACATACATACATACATACATACATACATACATACATACATACATACATACATACATACATACATACATACATACATACATACATACATACATACATACATACATACATACATACATACATACATACATACATACATACATACATACATACATACATACATACATACATACATACATACATACATACATACATACATACATACATACATACATACATACATACATACATACATACATACATACATACATACATACATACATACATACATACATACATACATACATACATACATACATACATACATACATACATACATACATACATACATACATACATACATACATACATACATACATACATACATACATACATACATACATACATACATACATACATACATACATACATACATACATACATACATACATACATACATACATACATACATACATACATACATACATACATACATACATACATACATACATACATACATACATACATACATACATACATACATACATACATACATACATACATACATACATACATACATACATACATACATACATACATACATACATACATACATACATACATACATACATACATACATACATACATACATACATACATACATACATACATACATACATACATACATACATACATACATACATACATACATACATACATACATACATACATACATACATACATACATACATACATACATACATACATACATACATACATACATACATACATACATACATACATACATACATACATACATACATACATACATACATACATACATACATACATACATACATACATACATACATACATACATACATACATACATACATACATACATACATACATACATACATACATACATACATACATACATACATACATACATACATACATACATACATACATACATACATACATACATACATACATAC
>CATQFL010000092.1:0-48201 GCA_956483635.1 Panzeria rudis | reverse complement strand
ATGATAATTTCCCAATGATCGTATAGTCTAAAGTTATCAAATCCGATATAAATTTATTAGACTCCTTCTTATTTGACTAATTTTTTGTTAATATTTTGGCGTGCCAAGATTGGTCCATACGACACCGGGAAACAATTTGTTTCGAAAGAGATGTCCCGACTTTTTCAAAATGTATGGAAATCTCATATATCGACCGGATTTTACGCCCCTCACTCAAACGCCTATGAGCGTGCAACTAAGAAATTATTACCAAATAAGATGTTATCTAAGAGACCATAAAGAACACAAGTGCTCTTTTAAAATCATTAATAACCCTAAAAAATTCACGGTCAATGCCGGATGAACGCGGGAACGCCACGCCGTACATATTAACCAGATTGAAATTACCTAACTAAATTGGAAGCCTAATAGCTTTCTACATAAAAAAAGCTACTGCAGCATTAACCCCGTACTTCGATGAGCGAGGAAAGTAAGCAGTATTGTCTCGAGGGAATTATTACGTAAAACGTGTCATATATAATTCTCAATCGCTAATTTGAGTACCACATATATATATATATATATATATATATATATATATATATATATATATATATATATATATATATATATATATATATATATATATATATATATATATATATATATATATATATATATATATATATATATATATATATATATATATATATAGATATATATATATATATATTTATATATATATAATATATATTATATATATATATATATATATATATATATATATATATATATTATATATATATATAATATATATATATATATATATATATATATATATATATATATATATATATATATATATATATATATATATATATATATATATATATATATATATATATAATATATATATATATATATATATATATATATATATATAATATATATATATAATATATATATATATATATATATAATATATAGATATATATATATATATATATATATATATATATATATATATTATATTATATATATATATATATATATATATATATATATATATATATATATATATATATATATATATATATATATATATATATATATATATATATATATATATATATATATATATATTATATATATATAATATATATATATATATATATATATATTATATATATATATATATATATATATATATATATATATATTATATATATATATATATATTAGAAATTAACATCTTTTTACTGAAAGTAAAATATCTTGTTTTGTGCTCCAGTAACCACTTTTTTATTTCATTTGTAAAAAGTAGCTTTGTTGCTCATATGTATACTAACTGCTGTGTATTGAGTAACTTGTTATTGAGATGAAATTTTCTACTTTTTATTGAAAATAAGCGTATAAATGTTATTAGAAAAGATATTTACATGGAATAAAAAGTTAATATTGATGAAACTTGGTAATTTATTTGATTTCTGATTTATATTTTTTTATTTAAAAAAAAATATTTTTTTTAACAAAAAATTTATAAAAAATGATGATATCGACCACAATGAATGCTTGATATCTCAGAAACCAGGAACAATTTCGCGAAACAGTTTTTGGATTCTGAAAGAGGGCATTCAAAATATATATACCACATACTTAACTCAATTTTTTTTAAATGGTCGGTGGGCCAAAACAAAACTAAGGTCGCGACATGTCTATACCCACCAACCAAAAGTTCCGACTTTTTCTGAAGTCAGACTTGTCGTAACCAATTCCTTAAGACATTTCGGTAGTTTGTCTAAAATCAGACTTACTACCGAAATGTGTTGAATGTAATTCAGTATATTTGAAATGGACTAGGTACGGGCTACTATGGAGTTGCTGGAATAATTTTTGATTTCACAAAACCTTTTGATTTAGTAGACCATGAAATATTGTTACAAAAATTAATGTGTTATGTTATTCAGGGACGTGAGCTTTTATTATTTAAAGAGTACTTCAATAATAGGAAATAATATGTAAATATAAATAGTTCTAAAAGTTTCATGGGGTCTGTTGGTTATGGACTTCCGCAGGGGAGTGGACTGGGTCCATTATTATTTTCTATTTATCTTAATGATTTAAAGAATTTAGGGTTAAATGGAAAGCTTTTTTATGTTTGCTGATGACATTTCACTTTTCTATCCTTATAAATATGACTTGGTATTGAAAAGGGCATTCTGCTTTATTATTTGAATTCGCACGTTTTAAACCGTTTAGTTATTAATCCTAATAAAACGAAAGTTATTCGCTTTAGACCACATGCATTAAGCATTAACAACAACTCTAGTGTGTATATTGATGAAAAAAATGTTTCTGAAACCCATTCTGTAAAATACTTAGAATTACTCTTCAAAGTAACTTGTCGTGGGACTTACATATCAATGATTTGAAAAGGAAAATAGCACCAGCAATTGGAGTTTTATATAAACTACAAAACAAGCTTGATATTCAGGTCAAGCTTATGACATTTAAATCTTTAGTTCAATCACACTTAAATTACCTTGCAATTGTGTATGCGTATAACAAAAACAATACAGCACTAAAATCTCTTCAAAGTATGCAAAACAAAGCTTTAAAAACAGTTTATAAATTGCCAATAACGTTTTAAACGATGTCATTGCTTAAGGATATAAGCAAAAACCATTTTACCCATATATGGTTTACATGAGTACCAAGTTTTAATGTTTGTTTTTAAATGTATTAACCATATTGGTCATCATACCATAACATTTTCTCAAATTCAACAACATTTTAACACCAGGAATAGATCAAATTTTAGAACTCTCGATGTAGATTAGAAACAACTAAACAAAGAATTGATTTTGTGGGAAGTGTAAAATTTAATAATTTGCCGGTAGAACTGAAATCTATACATAGTATTTCTTTATTTAAATAGCTTTGCAAACAAAAACCACTGAACAGTTTCGAAACGCTTCTATAACATATATGTACATACACTATCCTATTCATATAATATTATTCATACATACATACATTGTACATTTTATTGCATCTTTAATTTATTTTTATATATCTCTCTTTATGAAAACTATAAAATAATTTAGTTATTTTTTTGTAAACCAAAACCATAAAAATATTCTAGTTAAAAGTTTAGAACTTTATTTGTACTTAGTACTATGTAGACAACTTGCCAACTTGTTCCAATAATGCCTTTAAGGCGCTGGGAATTTATTGAAATGAAAATAATTTTCTTTAGTACAAATAATGAATTTAAAAAAAAATCGTTACGACATTTCGGTAGTTTGTCGCAACAAATTTCTTTCGTATATATACATTTATTTTCATGTGAGTATGTGCAAAGAAAACTTTTAAAAAAAACAATACAAATTTGATTTATAAGTTGAAAAGGTGAAAAGTTGTTGAAATTTTTTTATTCCTAGTACAATTAGTTTTTTTTAACTCAACAATAAAAAGGTAATCTTTTTGTGAAGGAATCTTTCCCCCTTTGTTTAACTGCATTTACTGATATGTTGCTATCAACATTTGACCATTTCAAGCATATGTACGTGTGTATGCAATATAAGTTCTCTCCACGCTCAGGAGTATTCGACTCATAATAATTATATCTTGCCTTTTTCAGCTATATTATTCAATCAGAACTTCCACTGTCATTTAGCTCACCTTAGAGATTATTTGGACACGTAATTAGTTTTATGTAAAATATAATAGCGGATAAAAATCTTACACATTTTATAATTAAAAGCTGTGATGTTCAGCCAGCACAAAAGAACAAAAAAATAAAAAACTTTAAAATGAATTTTATTAAATTAAAACTAAGAAAAATGAAAAAATCAAAACTTTATTTAAAGTATTTCTTGCTGTTATATAAAAATAAAAACATAAAGCAACAACCGGAATTAAATAAAACATTATAAAATCCTACATATGTACGTAGTTGCAATAATAGGATTTTTTTTGGATCGACACCTTTACGGGAAGAAAAAACATTATCAGGCCTGTCAAGGTAAGAAAACTTGGCTCTAGTTTGGAGCACTAAGATCTACCTTGTTCTATTTACTCAGGCGGCTCACTGACAGCTCTTGATAGGAATTTTAAGGCAGGGCCTTTCCACCAAGTGCTGTGTTAAAATCATCATAACCCAAAAAAATTCACGGCCAATGCCGGAAGAATATATATATATATATATATATATATATATATATATATATATATATATATATATATATATATATATATATATATATATATATATATATATATATATATATATAATATATATATATATATATATATATATATATATATATATATATATATATATAATATATTATATATATTATATATATATATATATATATATATATATATATATATATATATATATATATATATATATATATTTATATATATATATATATATATATATATATATATATATATATATATATATATATATATATATATATATATATATATATATATATATATATATATATATATATATAATATATATATATATATATATATATATATATATATATATATATATATATATAATATATATATATATATATATATATATATATATATATATATATATATATATATATATATATATATATATATATATATATAATATATATATATATATATATATATATATATATATATATATATATATAACGAGTGATTTTTTTTGCTATTATGTTTTTGGCAACACTAGTTTTGACAGCTCACGCACGTTTTGTATCTTGTGTCACTGTCAAACATCTTCAGTTTGGTCTATAATTTAATCATGAATCGTCTTACAAACGAACAACGCTTGCAAATTATTGAATTTTATTACCAAAATGCGTGCTCTGTTAAGAAAGTTCATCGCGCGCTTCTTCCATTTTATGGTCAGTTTAATCGACCTACTGAGGCTTCTATTCGGGCTATTGTAAAAAAATTTCGCACCAAATTTACATTGTTGGACATTAAACCACCAACACGTTTACGTAGAGTGCCAAACGACCTACCACAACGCCAAATTTTTGGTGAATGGGCTCTTGAAAAGTTAGATGAAGATCCACTTTTTTTATCGAAGAATTGTGTTCAGCTACGAGGCTCATTTCTGGTTGAATGGATACGTGAACAAGCAAAACTGCCGTACTTGGAGTGAAGAGCAGCCAGAAGCATTGCAAGAGCTACCAATGCATCCACAAAAAACAACCGTTTGGTGCGGATTATGGGCTGGCGGCATCATTGGGCCGTATTTCTTCAAAGATGATGCGAATCACAACGTTACTGTGAATGGTGAGCGCTACCGTGCGATGATAACAAACTTTTTTCTGCCCAAAATGGAAGAGCTTGACTTGCATGACATGTGGTTTCAACAAGACGGTGCCACATGCCACACAGCACGCGAAACAATGGACCAATTGAGAGGCGAGTTCGGTGAACAGTTTATTTTACGCTTGGGACCAGTCAATTGGCCGCCCAGATCGTGCGATTTAACGCCTCTAGACTATTTTTTGTGGGGCTATGTTAAGGCTAATGTCTATAGCGACAAGCCCGCTTCGATTGACGCACTGGAAGCCAACATTGCTAACATTATTCGTGAGATACCGGCCGAAATGTTGGAAAGAGTATGCCAAAATTGGACTAAGCGGATGGACCATTTGAGGCGCAGCCGCGGCCAACATTTGCATGAAATAATCTTCAAACATTAAATTATTTCGACCCAACTATCGATCCAAATAAATATTTCATGCATTTTTCTGAATTTTATGTGTTTTTTTTTTGTACTTTCCGATAGTTCTTATAAAATCACCCATTATATATATATATATATATATATATATATATATATATATATATATATATATATATATCTATATCTATATATATATATATATATATATATATATATATATATATATATATATATATATATATATATATATATATATATATATATATATATATATATATATATATATATATATATATATATATATATATATATATATATATATATATATATATATATATATATATATATATATATATATATATATATATATATATATATATATATATATATATATATATATATATATATATATATATATATATATATATATATATATATATATATATATATATATATATATATATATATATATATATATATATATATATATATATATATATATATATATATATATATATATATATATATATATATATATATATATATATATATATATATATATATATATATATATATATATATATATATATATATATATATATATATATATATATATATATATATATATATATATATATATATATATATATATATATATATATATATATATATATATATATATATATATATATATATATATACATATATATATATATATATATATATATATATATATATATATATATATATATATATATGCAAAGTAGTTCGTATGGGGTCTAAAATAATCCTACCTTTTTTAAATGCAATATTATAAAACTAAAAAAAACATTAATATGCTATTTAATATTTTTGTTCTAGTTCTTTTAAAACCAGAGAAATCTAGCTTTGTTTATGCCGGCGTTCGATAGCAGTCTGCTTTTAGGTTAGCAGTTTCATTGTAGACGGGACTGCAAAGCGGTTGTCTTTTATACGATCATTTTTGTTCCCAGATAATCACTTATTTCCCTGCTTTTACACTGCCGCCGTTATGTTTTTATCTCTTCCGCAGAAGTGTGAGTTATAGTTAGAGCACATAAAGATCGATTAATTAGGTCCATGAAAGTAACCAGCTGCTCCTGTTGATGTTGTCAACCTTTTTTTTTCAAGAAATTAAAAATTTTTAATGGCTTTATTTAGCGCACCGTATTTTTGTCGTGTTTGTGTCGTCGGGTACAATCTAGTAACTGAAAATTTACCCCCTTCCTGTTGACCGATTGATCTGAAATTTTGAAATCACCTTTTCTTTTGGTGAAAATACAATGTTGTTATTACAAAAGTGGATTGCGTCACTCCCATAAAAAGTTATATTTACTTTTACCCTCTTCTAATTTACCATTTGATTTGAAATATGGTAAGCACCTTTAGTTTTGATGACAATGAAATTGTATGACTAAAAATTGGGCAGGGGCACGTCCAGGTATTATTGTAAGTCAAAGATGACCGCCACAAAATGGGAAATTTTGTATTTGTTTACAAACACCTCAATATGGATATCAAATGAAAGGTTTTAAGTAGTTTTAGTAGTAGAATAAAGCACGCAATGAATAGAAATATCAATTCCAAAATGGCGGCAAGTACAAAAGGGGGACATATTGTCAGCTCCCTTAATATGGATATTAAATGAAAGCGTTTGGCTACTATAGTGCAGCACACCGTAAAAAAGAGTCTCGAGTCGAAGGTATAGTCTGAAACAATCACCCGTATGATGTATGTCGAAGTCGAATTTGTGACTACGACAAATTATCATAGAATAAATATAAGTTTTAATAGTTCTCTTTTTTCTAGGACATATTAGACTGCGGGATACAAAATAAGATCATGGAGTTTGTACAGGACATCAAATAAAAATCTTAAAAATAAAATAAGTAAAAAATGTTAAGGTAAATGGTTTTATTGTAATGAAACAATAATGATGAGGATAATGTAATAAAAGCAAAAAAATGCTAGGTACGTCACAATATCACACTCAAAACCACTCTGCATGGCATGGATCTGAGAACCGATATAGATTCACGGGGCTTATTCCAGTTTTCTAGTTGTTGTTCGATGTTTTTACAGCATAGTTTTCAGTTATTTATTTAATATCGTTTTTGTGTCTCAGTAATTCTCATGTAGTAGTATATTCAACATTTTATTTGTATAATAAAAATTTTATTTGTATAATAAATATGTAATTATTCGCATTCGCAAAAATTTAAATTTATAGCATTCGCTAAACTGATATTCGCTACGCCCGTAATCCATAGTCAACAACGCGCTACGACTTTCTTGTACTCTATATGTTTTTATAGTAACCATTTAACTTGAAAATTTGTTTCTCATTTTATTTAAAATTATATGGATTTTTTAGAAAGTTTCACAAAGAAGGAGTTTTTAGCGTGAAAACAAAAACGATTATATAGTTTTGGCCACGGAATACTCTCTTTTGACAGCCAAAAAAGGCTGTTATCATATGTTATGGAGTTTTACATGCAAAATGTTCTTACTAAGATGGTATGAAAGCGATAGTTAAATTAGAAACCACGTTAGAAAATAAGATTTGCTTCCTCTTTCATACAATCTTCGTAATGTTGATGTACAATGACAGGTCTGGTTAGTTGTACATGGTTTTGGCGGTAAATTAAAAAATATAATCTGGAAAAAAGCTTTATAATGCATTTACATTTGAGCAAAATCTAGTACTTACTACGTTCGCTACGTTGATACAGACAATTTACTTTATAAGGTGTGCGCATTAGTTGCATTGCATTTGGAGGCTCTTTTTTCTATGTAGTTTGACATAAGAAAATAATAAATCGTAATCAGCTCTCTTTGATATGGAAACGAAAACTTGATGTCAAAAACCTTTGTGTAAACGGTATAGATATCGATAAGAATTTCAATTAAAATATACTAGATTACGCTCTGGTGTAAATGTAGTATGTATAACAAAATCTAAAGCGTTTACATCAAGTTTTATTGTCATATATCAGCATTTCGTACAAAATACAATATCCACAGCATTGAATACCTACTACTGTGTATTTAATACTGCACAATATGTTCGGTAGTAAGTACTCGGTACTGAAATACTCAACACTTTCACAAAACTACATCCAAGTCTAACCTGCCGTTACACAAGCAAATGATTACTTAGATGTCGTCTACACGCAACAATGTCTAACATGAGAACGTCAAAATAAATCCGACTTATGTTGCGTATAGAGTTCAAATTAGTACTTGTCATGGATTAGACAATTTGTACCGAACATTTTGTAAAAAGGGGGTATAAAAACTCAAAAAATAGCGTCACGTAATATCCGAATAAATTATGGTGGTTTAAGTGTAAAATAACCATTTTTTCAATAAAATTTTACTTTCCGCCAGCTCTAAGCTGTTTATGAGATACTAAACTACTATACAAATTAGCTTTTGTGAAAAGCAATATTAAAATAGCTTTCCAAAACGCGTAATTACATTAAAATCGGTTAAAAATCAATGAAATATGTTTTTTATTTTAAAAAAGCAGTCACGATAATATATTTCATCATAATTCGACAACAATTAACACGATAGTAATAATATAAACAGCAAAAGATGCGAAATAAAATTACCATCAAGTCATCCATACAAAAGTTTTTTTTTACTTCCCATTGTTTCGGAGTTATTCCAAAGCAAACTCACACCATGTAATCGCAAGAGAATTCGCCGTGAACAATTGACATTTGGGCTGTCAAAAAAGCTGATACATTAACATAGTTGACAGTTAAAATATGTAAGCCAAGGCGAATTAATTTTACAGGTGGTGGTAATAATACAAAAAACTCAATATCAATTCGCCTGATTTGCCGCATCTGTGAAATACAGAAGACGAAACTTTATTTAAAATGTACTTTTAAGAACTGTGACTACAATTTATATGCCTAAAATAAATACCTTCTTCTGTTTATTGCCACATAAAAGTGTATATGTCTTGCTAATCATTTAAAAACACACGATTAAAAAACAATTGACAGACACAGCCAACGCGGCGAAATAGTCACATGTGCCTCAACACGACCTGTATTATTGGATCATGATGTAAAGATTTACTCAGTGCTAGTTAATCTCTCTTTTTCGTTTAAAATATGTTTAACATCCCGTCTTCACGACACATAATTTTGTTCTAACATTTGTCAAATTTCATACATAAAAACATCAGAAAAATTTTAGTGCTATTTTTCATATCGACTTTGACTTTTGTCAAGACTAATGAATGGCTCGTAAAGACGCTATGTAAACCAGCAAATCTATAAATCAGTAAACATATAAACCATATGTTAAACGCATAAAATTTGGCGTTTAAACTACCGATACAAACCATATGTTTTTGATCGGTTTTCCACCACAAAACCAGTTATTTTTGAAATTTATCGCTTAAACTAGGCATAATACATGGGGAAGTGATATCCAGCTGTTGAGTTTAAATTGCATATAAATTTTAGGTAAGTTTACCAAAACAAACGCTAGTTTTCACTGATTTATTAGACATTAGTCAGCTGAGCTCTCGAGAGCACCTGGTATGAAATTGACTTAGAGCATGGTGAAATAAGTATACAGGTGGCAGCATAACGTCAGCTGATTATTTTTTGCTCTGCTAGTTTTGTGCATAGTCCACGTCCAGCACGTATATATTTTTGACAAGCATCATCTAGTGTTTTGTTGTATTTGTTTCCCTTATGCGGCCACCTGTGTACTTATTTCACCATGACTTGGAGTTATTAAAAATTTAACGGCGAAAAACTAGACATTTCTTGTTTCTTTTTATTACTTTTTGCAATTTTCTTCATGGTGATTCATATGATTTTTCTCATTTCAGCTACAAAATGTATGCTTTATGTGTATGCATGTAGCAAGCGAGAATATGAATTAAACAAACTATAAAATTTCTGTCTATCTATTAATTTCCAATATGTAAAATCTACTGGCAAGTTCAAAAGAGAATCGAAAAAATGTCTGGCGAGAAATGTCTTATGTGTAAAAGGGGATTTAAGGGCCAAATAAACTACGCAAGCGGCTTTCCAAACATGACAGAATTTACCTCTGTACAAGCCTGTTGTGTAATATATGGTTTTTTGTGTTTGACAATCAGCTTGGCAAGCGGTTTGTAGAAAAATAAAAAAATTTAGATATTTTCACTGCCATGTCGAATTTGTAGGAAGCTGCTTGTGTAGTTAATTGTGAAATTGGTTCATTTGCAATAAAATTTGTATTAGTAATTAAAGTGAAAAATCTATGCTTGTATGGGCCAGTTTTGTGTAGTCTGTGCGCAATGAAATAAGTGTGTTTGACAAGCTGCTTGCTTATAGTACTTTTCCATATGCCTGTTTTGGGCCAAAATGCGTGTTTTGCGTAAAATGCATGTTTTCTTACATGTTTCCCATACAATTGTCATGCGAGCAAAACACCTCACAGAGCCTGTTTTGCTACAAAATGTGTCGATATTTGTTAGTGCAACATTGCGTTGCCTGTATAATTACAAGTACAACTTTGGGTCATCCATTTACTGTGATTGAAAAATGCGAAAAAGTGACACTGACATGGAAAGAAATATTGCGCGCACATGATTTTCGAAGAAGAATGTAAGCAAAACAATGAAAACTTCAAATTTATTACGAAAATTCGAGCTTAAAAACACATACAACATTATGGAAACGTTTCGACATATATTACTCAAAACGACCTGTTTTGCTCATAATGGAAACGTATATGCATGGTTAGGTATATTCCGCTAGATGGAATCGGCGGCTATCATTGAGCCGCCGACTCCAACAGGTTGCGGCGGATATGTATAAAAATTAAGCGGCATATGCTTTTCCTTTTTTTGTCTTGCATTCAGTGACCTGCGCCTAAGGATTTTCATCCGCGGCGGCGTCTGGCACGAAAATCGTCGGCGGCGGCTTAAATTCGGCTGTCTCCCGAAAGCTACATCTGCTTTCCGTTTTTTTGCACTGCTCTTACAAAAAGACGGCTAAGCCGGCTTAAATGCAGATAATTTTAATTTACTTACGGTATAGGTAGTTTTTAAGTATTTATCTATTTTAACTAAATATATATGTATGTTGATAAATAATATGCAAAATCTTGTATATACATACATATCATAAATAGTAGAGTTGTCATGCGAATAAGAATTATTCGAATATCCGAACATCCTTTTTCCATTTTTATTCGAACGAACAAAATTTTTCAATTTAGAATAAAATAATATTCCAACAGTTTTTGCCGAATATTCGAACAACATTTTTAAACTGAATTTTATAAAAAGTATTTTATATTTACGAATGTAAAATAGTGTATTTTTTATGTTTGTAGACGCATTACTCTGTCATTATTGAACCGATTGTAAATTTTTTTTGGTACGAAAGGATTTGCCAACAGTTTGGTCCCATAATTTTTTCCCCGAAATCGGAGAGGAAATTTGCGGAGAGGAAATCATTCATATATCTATCATTTGGGAAACGATTTTCAAAATTATTTTTTTGTTCGAAAGGGTTTGCGCAAGTTGGTCCCATATTTTTGTTCCAAAGCCCCTTTCTAGAGCTAAGGAAAGTATCCCACCCGTATTAAATCGAAATTATTGAAGAGATGTAGTAGTAGTAGTAGTAATTTTCTTCTCCTGAAAATTCTTCAGGAGAAGCAAAAAACATGTTAAAATTAAAAATATAGAGATTTTCAATGCGAATTTCTCCAATATAATAAAAAGCGCCATGAAGAGTTCATTTCTGCATGATTGTTGTATATATTTGTAATATTTTAAGAGTTATGTTAGTTAGGGCTTTTTGCTTCATGTTTTTCTGAAACCAATAGCCCTATCTTCACTGAAAGTGTATGAAATGTAATGTTTTAATAGCAAAAAAACCCCCAAAAGCAAAAAAGTGTGCTTCAAATGTATATAAAAAATGTCGGTTTTAATGTACATTTCAATCACATTTTTTTTTATTTTTTTTTGCATATGGAGGAGAATTTTTCACATCGCTCTATCTTGCCAACCGCTTTAACAGCAAATACTAAAAAGAATAAATTTAAAAAATCAAAAAACTCGAGTGCGTAAAAAATAAAAGAAAACAAGACATAAATTTAAAAAAGAAAAAAAAACCCGACGGCGTAAAAAAACTAAATGAAAAACAAAACAAGTCCAGTGTGCGGAACAGAGCGACTTGTATAGACGGAAAGCATTAATAATCGAATCTTCGAATCTTCGCAATAATGGTTCATTGACGTAAAAACTGCTGTGTTCCGCACACTGGACTTGTTTTTTTTTCATTTAGTTCTTTTACGCAGTCAGGTTTTTTGTTTTTTTAAATTTATGTCTTGTTAGTTTTCGTACACAGACAGCTTGGTTTTAGATTTTTTGTTAAAAGTCCACTTTTTATGCAATTGCGTTTTTTGGTTGTTAAACAATTTTAAACCATCACAGATCCTAAATGGTCATTCGAAATTAAAAATCATAATAGATAATTTTCAAATACCTGTCGAATGATACCCATTTCGATATAGTTCGCCAAATTTTTATTTTTTTCGTATTCACAAAATGGCGTCTATTAGCCGCCATATTGAATTTTGATTACTGTCATATCATTAGTGACATTCCCGGGATTAAGACGAATCGATTGACGTAAGAATCATCAAAATCGGTTCACGCGTTCGGTTTATATAGTACCGCATAATGTGTGCTTCATAAGGTATGGTGGTTGTTTTGCATTTGACGGATCTTTTTTTCTATGCAGTTTGACATTTCAAAATAAAAAAGGTATGGAAACGAAATCTTGATAAATGTCAAAAAGCATTGTGTAAAGGGTATAGATTTCAATTGAAATCTACCAGATTTCGCTCTGGTGTAAATGCAGTATTATTGATTTATTATGTTAACCATATGAGAACAGGTGGCACAATGCAATATAATGCATTTTTAACAAATCAGTTGTATTTTTGTTTCTTACCAACAAAGTAATTTTGGAAAAATGATTTTCTACATAAAATGTTCGCAATATTATTTATTATTTCATTATTTTATTAATTTCATTCATTTCATCAAAACGTCAAACGCAGTACAAAAATGTGGAGCACAAATTACTATGAAAGTTTACAGTTTATGTTTGCACTAATTGTCAACAAAAATTCGTTGAAAATTATTGCAACATATATTGCAAACACCTGCAATGAACTGTCTCCACTAGCAATAACATAGTTTTCACAATTGCTGCAATATATGTTAACATATTTATTGCTATTCGAGAGTCTCGACTCGTAACGGGGGCTATTGCACCATATGTATATTGATAATCTCCATATACACCAATATAATTTTTACATTTTTGCAATATGTTTTGACATATTTCTGGTTAGTATGTAGCTATTTTTGTTTTAATCATTCTCCGAAATTGGTTTTATTTTGGTAACTAAGAGCTTTGTAGTGAAATTCACAAAGTTTTAACACTTAAATAAAAGCTGATTTTGTCTCCAATAATTACTGTTTGTATTAACGATAATTTGATGTATTTAACGCCTTTGTTAAAATTTTATATCACTTCCCAACACGATTAAAATAAACGAAAATAAAAAAGAGGAATAAAAAAACGAATTTATAGTTGCACAGAAACATATTTTCATGAATTTCTTTAATTTAGAGATGTAAAAGTTGAACTAAATGTTTAAATAATATAAATATTGTTATTTATATATTAAAGATTTAATATGTGTGTATATTGTCGATAAATTATATGAGTTTTTCCAAAAGACGACGTGCTTTACCTGAACAGCTGGCTGATGTCTACATATTCAATAACACCACTAAATTACTGCCGTTTAGTTAATGCAGCTAATATTGTTTAATGCTAGAGTTAATGTCGACGTCGTTGACGGCGTCTTAACGCCGAAATTCGGCTGTTCGGCGTAAAATTTCATTTTGCTGTTAATGTTAACGCCGTCGACTCTCTTCTCTTTTGACTTTTTCTCCCGCATATATTTATCCCTCAGGCTTTTCCACCTAGTGGTGCATTCATGTTCTTAAAAACAATAAACAAATTAAACATAAATAATTGAAATATGTGGTTTATTAATGTTTTTACCTGATATCCCCAAAGCTGTCCCTATTTTTTTCCAAACCTCCCCTTTAAGAGCTATATTCTTATAGCTCTTGGAGAATTTGTTATAAAGTACTTCATTTTCACGAACAGCATTTATAAGCTGCTCATTTAATGTGAGATTCGAACTCATTTTATTTTAAAAACGTAAATATTAGACAAAAGTTTTAAAAAACTGTAACCAACGGAAAATTATATTTGTTTTATTTCCTCCTTTTTGACGTTTCATCATATGTTTTTGTCTGAGCAACACCGCAACGACGCCGAAAAATTTGAAACAGATTGAACTTTTTCGGCGCCAAATTTCTTACGGCGTTGAGATTAACTGCTCTCATACAATTTCATACGATTCAACTTTTTTTTGACATTTGACGCCGTCAACGACGTCGACATTAACTCTAGCATAAAAGTGTTAACGAATAGTAAAAACAATTATATTGATGTAAACTTATTTAAATGACTTGATTAGCGTGAAAACAAGTTTGTGAATTGCACTACTGAATGGAAGTCGAATACATTGGAAACTGATATATAATAGTGCATTTACACCAGAGCGAAATCTAGTACTTAGATGTGGAGCTAAATCTAGTTGTTTTTACTAGATTTCCCATACAAAACGAAATCTTCCACGCCACTAGATTTTGACAAAATCTACTAAAATCTAGTAGTACTTGGTTATACAACCGTGGTTTTGCTCATATAGTACTTAAAAATACTACGCTGTTCCAGAATATGTTCGCAATATTATTTATTATTTCATTATATTTTTTAATTTCATTCATTTAATCAAAACATCAAACGCAGTACAAAAATGTGGAGCACAAATTACTATGAAATTTTACATTTTATGTTTGCACTAATTGTCAACAAAAATTCGTTGACAATTATTGCAACATATATTGCAAACACCTGCAATGAACTGTCTCCACTAGCAATAACATAATTTTCACAATTGCTGCAATATATGTTAACATATTTATTGCTATTCAAGAGTCTCGACTCGTAACGGGGGCTATTGCACCATATGTATATTGCTAATCTCCATATACACCAATATAATTTTGAAATTTTTGCAATATGTTTTGACATATTTCTGGTTAGTATGTAGCTATTTTTGTTTTAATCATTCTCCGAAATTGGTTTTATTTTGGTAACTAAGAGCTTTGTAGTGAAATTCACAAAGTTTTAACGCTGAAATAAAGGCTGATTTTGTCTCCAATAATTACTGTTTGTATTAACGATAATTTGATGTATTTAACGCCTTTGTTAAAATTTTATATCACTTCCCAACACGATTAAAATAAACGAAAATCAAAAAGAGGAATAAAAAAAACGAATTTATTGTTGCACACAAACATATTTTCATGAATTTTTTAATTTAGAGATGTAAAAGTTGAACTAAACGTTTAAATAATATAAATATTGCTATTTATATATAAAAAATTTAATATGTGTGTATACTGCCGATAAATTATATGAGTTTTGGCAAAAGACAATGTGCTTTACCTGAACAGCTGGCTGATGTCTACATATTCAGTAACACTATTAAAATTTTTGCCTTTTAGTTAACGCAGCTAATATTGTTTAAAAGTGTTAACGAATAGTAAAAACAATAAGTTTGATGTAAACTTATTTAAATGACTTGATTAGCGTGAAAACAAGTTTGTGAATTGCACTACTGACTGAAAGTCGAATACATTGGAAACTTATATATAATAGTGCATTTACACCAGAGCGAAATCTAGTACTTAGATGTGGAGCTTAATCTAGTTGTTTTACTAGATTTCCCATACAAAACGAAATTTTCTTCGCCACTAGGTTTTGACAAAATCTACTAAAATCTAGTAGTACTTGGTTATAAAGAGTGATTTTTTTGCTATTATCTTTTTGGCAACACTAGTTTTGACAGCTCACGCACGTTTTGTATCTTGTGTCACTGTCAAACATCTTCAGTTTGGTCTATAATTTAATCATGAATCGTCTTACAAACGAACAACGCTTGCCAAATTTTTGGTGAATGGGCTCTTGAAAAGTTAGATGAAGATCCACTTTTTTATCGAAGAATTGTGTTCAGCGACGAGGCTCATTTCTAGTTGAATGGATACGTGAACAAGCAAAACTGCCGTATTTGGAGTGAAGAGCAGCCAGAAGCATTGCAAGAGCTACCAATGCATCCACAAAAAACAACCGTTTGGTGCGGATTATGGGCTGGCGGCATCATTGGGCCGTATTTCTTCAAAGATGATGCGAATCACAACGTTACTGTGAATGGTGAGCGCTACCGTGCGATGATAACAAACTTTTTTCTGCCCAAAATGGAAGAGCTTGACTTGCATGACATGTGGTTTCAACAAGACGGTGCCACATGCCACACAGCACGCGAAACAATGGACCAATTGAGAGGCGAGTTCGGTGAACAGTTTATTTCACGCTTGGGACCAGTCAATTGGCCGCCCAGATCGTGCGATTTAACGCCTCTAGACTATTTTTTGTGGGGCTATGTTAAGGCTAATGTCTATAGCGACAAGCCCGCTTCGATTGACGCACTGGAAGCCAACATAGCCAACATTATTCGTGAGATACCGGCCGAAATGTTGGAAAGAGTATGCCAAAATTGGACTAAGCGGATGGACCATTTGAGGCGCAGCCGCGGCCAACATTTGCATGAAATAATCTTCAAACATTAAATTATATCGACCCAACTATCCATCCAAATAAATATTTCATGCATTTTTCTGAATTTTATGTGTTTTTTTTTTTACTTTCCGATAGTTCTTATAAAATCACCCATTACAACCGTGGTTTTGCTCATATAGTACTTAAAAATACTACGCTGTTCCAGAATATGAACTTTATAAGGTGTGCGCAGTAGTTGTTTTGGATTTGACGGATCTTCTTTTCTATGCAGTTTGATATTTCAAAATAAAAAAGGTTAAGCAACTATCTCTGCTATGGAAACGAAATCTTGATAAATGGCAAAAAGCCGTGTGTAAACGGTATAGATTTCGACACAGATTTGAATTGAAATCTACCAGATTTCGCTCTGGTGTAAATGTAGTATAATTGGCAATGTTTTCCGTTTATATGCAAATTCTTTCGTTAATTGTTGATAATTTCCATGAGTTTGCTAATTGCAAATAAAAAATTAAATCACCGTTTATGACAAGAAATGAAAATAAGTCATGCGGATAATCATACTATGCGAAAATATTGAAAACACTTGCAAAAAGCATTAAAAACGTTGTTGATTACATATATAAGAACTGTTAGCACAGTCTAACCAGACGCGACACGAGCCGGAAGATATTTCCGTCTCAGCCGAAGTGGCCGGCATCACAAAAGAGAAATAAGAAAGTATTAATGTTTCTGTTTGTTTTGTTTTACGCATACATTGGACAGATCTGCAACACTTTTAATTGGATAATATGAAACACCAACACGTGATTGTTGTCTCTTTCCCAACTAGCCCGCATAAAAACCTGATTTGGGCAATTTTCAACTGTCCAAGTTGACGTGTCTGGTTAGACTGTCCTATTACCATGTGTAAACGCATGGTTATTTATATTTCTTATTTATATTGCCCACTCCAACTAGTGGCGACGGTGATATAACAAAATTCAGCGGCAGCTAAAAGAAAATCTAATACGATGCCGGTCAACTTCATTTTTATTATGCCGTTAAACTCGGGAAATTTATAGAATAAGTATGGTAGCGCGAAATGCAAAAATGTTTGCTTAAAACGAGATATATTGATATATTAAAGGTTTATATCAATATAAGACTACCGCTATATCACTAAATAAACATAGCGGAATCTCTTAACATTAAAAAAAATGAAAAAAATTGACTGCAATCGAACAAGACTGCATAGAAGCCTCTGCGAATATGAAATAGTGCGGTCCGTCTGCATATGATCAAAATGACGGCATACAAACTGTTAGCATGAAAAACAGACTGTAATCAAATCACTGTGCATATATATATATATATATATATATATATATATATATATATATATATATATATATATATATATATATATATATATATATATATATATATATATATATATATATATATATATATATATATATATATATATATATATATATATATATATATATATATATATATATATAATGGGTGATTTTATAAGAATTATCGGAAAGTAAAAAAGTAAAATTCAGAAAAATGCATGAAATATTTATTTGGATCGATAGTTGGGTCGATATAATTTAATGTTTGAAGATTATTTCATGCAAATGTTGGCCGCGGCTGCGCCTCAAATGGTTCATCCGCTTAGTCCAATTTTGGCATACTCTTTCCAACATTTCGGCCGGTATCTCACGAATAATGTTGGCAATGTTGGCTTCCAGTGCGTCAATCGAAGCGGGCTTGTCGCTATAGACATTAGCCTTAACATAGCCCCACAAAAAATAGTCTAGAGGCGTTAAATCGCACGATCTGGGCGGCCAATTGACTGGTCCCAAGCGTGAAAAAAACTGTTCACCGAACTCGCCTCTCAATTGGTCCATTGTTTCGCGTGCTGTGTGGCATGTGGCACCGTCTTGTTGAAACCACATGTCATGCAAGTCAAGCTCTCCCATTTTGGGCAGAAAAAAGTTTGTTATCATGGCACGGTAGCGCTCACCATTCACAGTAACGTTGTGATTCGCATCATCTTTGAAGAAATACGGCCCAATGATGCCGCCAGCCCATAATCCGCGCCAAACGGTTGTTTTTTGTGGATGCATTGGTAGCTCTTGCAATGCTTCTGGCTGCTCTTCACTCCAAATATGGCAGTTTTGCTTGTTCACGTATCCATTCAACCAGAAATGAGCCTCGTCGCTGAACACAATTCTTCGATAAAAAAGTGGATCTTCATCTAACTTTTCAAGAGCCCATTCACCAAAAATTTGGCGTTGTGGTAGGTCGTTTGGCACTCTACGTAAACGTGTTGGTGGTTTAATGTCCAACAATGTAAATTTGGTGCGAAATTTTTTTACAATAGCCCGAATAGAAGCCTCAGTAGGTCGATTAAACTGACCATAAAATGGAAGAAGCGCGCGATGAACTTTCTTAACAGAGCACGCATTTTGGTAATAAAATTCAATAATTTGCAAGCGTTGTTCGTTTGTAAGACGATTCATGATTAAATTATAGACCAAACTGAAGATGTTTGACAGTGACACAAGATACAAAACGTGCGTGAGCTGTCAAAACTAGTGTTGCCAAAAACATAATAGCAAAAAAATCACTCGTTATATATATATATATATATATATATATATATATATATATATATATATATATATATATATATATATATATATATATATATATATATATATATATATATATATATATATATATATATATATATATATATATATATATATATATATATATATATATATATATATATATATATATATATATATATATATATATATATATATATATATATATATATATATATATATATATATATATATATATATATATATATATATATATATATATATATATATATATATATATATATATATATATATATATATATATATATATATATATATATATATATATATATATATATATATATATATATATATATATATATATATATATATATGTATATATATATATATATATATATATATATATATATATATATATATATATATATATATATATATATATATATATATATATATATATTCTTCCGGCATTGGCCGTGAATTTTTTTGGGTTATTGATGATTTTAACACAGCACTTGGTGGAAAGGCCCTGCCTTAAAATTCCTATCAAGAGCTGTCAGTGGAGCCGCCTGAGTAAATAGAACAAGGTAGATTTTAGTGCTCCAAACTAGAGCCAAGTTTTCTTACCTTGACAGGCCTGATATGTTTTTTCTTCCCGTAAAGGTGTCGATCCAAAAAAAAAATCCTATTATTGCAACTACGTACATATGTAGGATTTTAAATGTTTTATTTAATTCCGGTTGTTGCTTTATGTTTTTATTTTTATATAACAGCAAGAAATACTTTAAATAAAGTTTTGATTTTTTGATTTTTCTTTAGTTTTAATTTAATAAAATTCACTTTAAAGTTTTTTATTTTTTTGTTCTTTTGTGCTGGCTGAACATCACAGCTTTTAATTATAAAATGTGTAAGATTTTTATCCGCTATTATATTTTACATAAAACTAATTACGTGTCCAAATAATCTCTAAGGTGAGCTAAATGACAGTGGAAGTTCTGATTGAATAATATAGGCTGAAAAAGGCAAGATATAATTATTATGAGTCGAATACTCCTGAGCGTGGAGAGAACTTATATTGCATACACACGTACATATGCTTGAAATGGTCAAATGTTGATAGCAACATATCAGTAAATGCAGTTAAACAAAGGGGGAAGATTCCTTCACAAAAAGATTACCTTTTTATTGTTGAGTTAAAAAAACTAATTGTACTAGGAATAAAAAAATTTCAACAACTTTTCACCTTTTCAACTTATAAATCAAATTTGTATTGTTTTTTTTAAAAAGTTTTCTTTGCACATACTCACATGAAATAAATGTATATATACGAAAGAAATTTGTTGCGACAAACTACCGAAATGTCGTAACGATTTTTTTTTAAATTCATTTATTTGTACTAAAGAAAAATTATTTTCATTTCAATAAATTCCCAGCGCCTTAAAGGCATTATTGGGACAAGTTGGCAAGTAGTCTACATAGTACTAAGTACAAATAAAGTTCTAAACTTTTAACTAGAATATTTTTATGGTTTTGGTTTACAAAAAAATAACTAAATTATTTTATAGTTTTCATAAAGAGAGATATATAAAAATAAATTTAAAGATGCAATAAAATGTACAATGTATGTATGTATGAATAATATTGTATGAATAGGATAGTGTATGTACATATATGTTACAAGAGCGTTTCGAAACTGTTCAGTGGTTTTTGTTTGCAAAGCTATTTAAATAAAGAAATACTTTGTATAGATTTCAGTTCTACCGGCAAATTATTAAATTTTACACTTCCCACAAAATCAATTCTTTGTTTAGTTGTTTCTAATCTACATCGAGGGGTTCTAAAATTTGATCTATTCCTGGTGTTAAAATGTTGTTGAATTTGAGAAAATGTTATGGTATGATGACCAATATGGTTAATACATTAAAAAACAAACATTAAAACTTGGTACTCATGTAAACCATATATGGGTAAAATGGTTTTGCTTATATCCTTAAGCAATGACATCGTTTAAAACGTTATTGGCAATTTATAAACTGTTTTTAAAGCTTTGTTTTGCATACTTTGAAGAGATTTTAGTGCTGTATTGTTTTTGTTATACGCATACACAATTGCAAGGTAATTTAAGTGTGATTGAACTAAAGATTTAAATGTCATAAGCTTTGACTGAATATCAAGCTTGTTTTGTAGTTTATATAAAACTCCAATTGCTGGTGCTATTTTCCTTTTCAAATCATTGATATGTAAGTCCCACGACAAGTTACTTTGAAGAGTAATTCCTAAGTATTTTACAGAATGGGTTTCAGAAACATTTTTTTCATCAATATACACACTAGAGTTGTTGTTAATGCTTAATGCATGTGGTCTAAAGCGAATAACTTTCGTTTTATTAGGATTAATAACTAAACGGTTTAAACGTGCGAATTCAAATAATAAAGCAGAATGCCCTTTTCAATACCAAGTCATATTTATAAGGATAGAAAAGTGAAATGTCATCAGCAAACATAAAAAAGCTTTCCATTTAACCCTAAATTCTTTAAATCATTAAGATAAATAGAAAATAATAATGGACCTAGTCCACTCCCCTGCGGAAGTCCATAACCAACAGACCCCATGAAACTTTTAGAACTATTTATATTTACATATTATTTCCTATTATTGAAGTACTCTTTAAATAATAAGAGCTCACGTCCCTGAATAACATAACACATTAATTTTTGTAACAATATTTCATGGTCTACTAAATCAAAAGGTTTTGTGAAATCAAAAATTATTCCAGCAACTCCATAGTAGCCCGTACCTAGTCCATTTCAAATATACTGAATTACATTCAACACATTTCGGTAGTAAGTCTGATTTTAGACAAACTACCGAAATGTCTTAAGGAATTGGTTACGACAAGTCTGACTTCAGAAAAAGTCGGAACTTTTGGTTGGTGGGTATAGACATGTCGCGACCTTAGTTTTGTTTTGGCCCACCGACCATTTAAAAAAAATTGAGTTAAGTATGTGGTATATATATTTTGAATGCCCTCTTTCAGAATCCAAAAACTGTTTCGCGAAATTGTTCCTGGTTTCTGAGATATCAAGCATTCATTGTGCTCGATATCATCATTTTTTATAAATTTTTTGTTAAAAAAAAATATTTTTTTTAAATAAAAAAATATAGATCAGAAATCAAATAAATTACCAAGTTTCATCAATATTAACTTTTTATTCCATGTAAATATCTTTTCTAATAACATTTATACGCTTATTTTCAATAAAAAGTAGAAAATTTCATCTCAATAACAAGTTACTCAATACACAGCAGTTAGTATACATATGGAGCAACAAAAGCTACTTTTTACAAATGAAATAAAAAAGTGGTTACTGGAGCACAAAACAAGATATTTTACTTTCAGTAAAAAGATGTTAATTTCTAATCGGGCTAATGAAAATTCACAAAAATGTACATTTTTCTTCCAAAGATATGACGGGAAGCAGTGGTGAGAATACAAAAAAATTCTATCGGATATATTTTGAGAAAACTTTATGTAAATGTTCTTTGTTGTTTTTCTCCATTCCGACTTTTTGGCATATGGGCTAAACCAATACTAAGGTCGCGATGTGTATGTTTATATCACGCGTTCAGTAACATGGTTCATTTTGAATGCGGTCCAAATCTTTATTGTTCGTAAACACTTGTTGTCATTATTGGTTGCTGATAAACATTTATAGGTGTAAAAGCATATTGTTAGCTAAAATCCAAAGTCACGTAACTACACTTTTTTAAATTTTACAGGAGAGAGAAAAAACTAAATAAAATACTCCAAGTTACTCAAGTAAAGCCGCGTTATTTTCGTTTGTAATTTGGCTGATTTTTATGATAAAGATATGAAAATATGTGGGGACATGCATTTCGATGTAATACGCAATAATAAATCAAAAATGTAATTTCAAATATTTTGTTAGTTACGTGGTTTTGGATTTCAGCTGACGATATGTATTCGTATATACATGTTTAAACGTTGGCTGTTCATTGTTCGTACACTTGTTGTCATCATTGGTTGCTGATAAACATTTATAGATGAAAAGCAGATGAATTCGTATATAGATGTTGAAACGTTTGGTGTTAATTTGTTTGTTGACAAGGTATGGTGTGCCTTGCAGAAGTAACTTTTGGATGTATACGTTGCTGATAATTATAATGTTCGTTGACAGTGTCATAGTAACGCCGTTGTTTCTATTTAAACATTGTTGTTGTTGCAGTTGTTGTTGTTGTACGTTTTCTGCTAGCTGTGTAGATGCTGTTGGCTGCGCAGATTGTTGTGCGTTACCATGCTTTTTCGACGTGTTAAATTCGTTTCTGATTTCACTTTCTTCATCCTGTACCAACACTTTGCTTTGGTGATGACATCGTTGGTGGTATGAATCTACATCGAGTATCGTTTTTTCTAGTAAGTCAATTCTTCTGGAGAGATCTCTTTCTATTATCTCATGAAAACTTTCAAAGTTTTCTTCGTTGAAGTGATCCTCCAACCGTTCACTTAATTCTGCTCGTTTTGCCATTGTTGGCAAAAAAGCCTTTTTGCACATTTTTTTTCATCTTATTTTTTTCATATCTATATCTTCCAATTTTACTTTCTTTTATTCTTTTTTTCACTCCTGAGTAAATCCCAGTTCTGAGATTGTCATGAAATAAAGGATAGCCGTAAGGTTGGAAGCCAAAAGACAGAGGTTAATAGTTCAATAGTATACAACTATGTAGTTTTATTCAATAAAGTTTATAAATTGTTGGTTTCCAACTATTCCAGACACGACCATTTAATACGACGTTTGAACACACACTGCTTGTCATCTCTCGCAACAAGTTACAGACGTATTATGGTTTTGTAGTTTTTCATTATGTTGCACGTGTGAGTGACACTTAAACCTTCTTTTTTGGTCGGGGGTTAAAAAGATAATCGAATAACGATTTTTTATTGTTTGTACATCACTAACATGCCTTTTTGCTTTTGTATGTTTTGATTAGTGTTTTGATAATTTTGTTGCGAAATTCGTGTAACACTCTAACAGTCGATTAAATTTGTATCACATAACTGGGGAACTTTTTTCTTAGTAAAAATCTACTTTTAACAACTTATTTGAAGGTCTTATTTAAAATCCTTGGACGTTTACGGCAATGAAAGGAATAAAGCTATTTTGAGTTGCGTTATGGATTTTATTATAAAAAAGGAGAATTTCATGTGATAAATACAAGGTCATACAATTTTTTAATTATGATAATGGAAAAAAATTTTAGCGTAGGAGCAACATAAATTTATATAACACTTTTGACAAATGCATTGCGTTTGGGATATGTTGCACTATTTGCATTATTTATTTTTCTTCTTAGCCAGATTCCAAAATGGTCTATTTCATTATAGCGCACATCGTCATTTTTCTTCTTAGCCAGATTCGAAAATGGTCTATTTCATTATAGCGCACATCGTCATTGTGATGTCCGGCTTTTCTCATAATCTGGGTGTTCAAGCTCAGCAGTATTATCAAAATCTGACAATTCATCATCAGTATCCACTGTGTCCATGAATTCTGATAACTGGTCTTATGATAAATTGACCAGGTTTTGTTGTCTCTTACTGTAAAATATGCCGATTTACTCCATATCTTTGATGTCATATATTAAAATATTTTTTCCAAATGTTCACATAAACGGTCAAGCATGCCCTGTAGCCACCTTAAGATTTTTGTCAACAGATAATATACCATTAATTTTTTCAAGATCACTTGACATCCAAATGAAAATATTATAAAGCAACTTCTAACAAAAAAATTATCAATAAGGTGCCGTAACTCTAAATAAGTTTTTCTGTCTAAAATATTGTCTTTTTTCAAATAATTTGTTCTTTAACTTGTACTGATTTATTGTAATAAAAGGTTTACAGAATGTACAAAACTCATGACGTTTTATATAAACAAATATGTAATGGTAAAAGGAATAATAGACGACAAAACCAAATAAAATTACACTTAAAAAAAAGGTTCCATTGTTGAATTGTTAAGCAATAACTGATTGCTGCACGTAGGTAGCCAAAACCGTTGGAGGGTTGACTTAAATAGTTTAGTGGAATTGTCCATCAAATTAAAAAATATATACTTAAACGCTTATAGCCAAGACTTCAAGCTTTAACTTAAAGTATATCAAGTATTACTGTGTGCTGAATTTTCAAAGATATTTAAAATTAAAATTTATATTTCGATGATATGAATTTACTGAAGGTTTATATTAGGTGCATACCATTTTAAAATGTTCATGTAACATTCGTTTTTTAATTCAAATTTATAAAATTTTGCTCAAAAGTATTATATAACCCTGTTTTCAGATTTTATGAATACGGTCGTAACATTTTACAGTTAAGATTTGATTACTTATTGTTAGTTCAATTTTATTGAAGATACAATAAATAAAAATATATAAAAATTAGCAACAAAAACTTTAGCACTATTGTATTTCTTTATTTATTTATTTATTCCCATTTTTATTTCCTGTAGAACAAGACATAATTATATATTTATAATACTGGAACGCATTACATTACAGATTTTCGATGCAAAATAAAATGAAAATATAGTTATTAGTACAGTAAAATATAAGTAATACAGTACAATAAATACATTAAAGATTACTATCTATACACACAGAAAAATTTCAATGTAAAAATGTCGAAAGCCAGGTTAATTTAGCATTTTTCATGTTAATTCAACATAATTTACAATAATCTTGAAGGAACATTTATCCTTTTGAATTAAATATATTTCATGTTGATTTAATATTTCAGTACAGTTAAATCAAAATGAAGGTGATACTGAAATAATACAAAAATCATGTTGAATCAAAGTTATTTCGAGTTGAAACAACGAGAGTTTTATACTGGAGCAACACCAAGAATCATTTTAATCAAAGTTATATCCAACTGACAGTTCGCAACTTACTCTCGAAGTAGAAACAAGCATTAATTTGCCGTCGGTGAACAAAATAAACAATATACAAATATATAATATTAAAAAAAGAGACAAATATTCGCAACAACAAAGTACTAACAAACACCGTTTTGTTTAATATTTTACGAACCTATACATTTTTTTATTTTTCTTTTTGCAAAGTATATTATAAACCCATAAGCAAGCAGGCACACAAACAACAAACATATTTTGTACTCATATACATACATATATGAGTGCCAAAACAACAACAGCAACAAACAAACGAAATGCCTACGTTACTGTTGTTGCTGCAGAATGTGATAACCCAGTAAACAAAAATTTACACTTGCGTACACCGGTACGATCAAATTCAATGCCTATGACAGACCGTAATATAAAAGTAAATTTTTTGATACCAGCTTCACAGCAAAGCAAAAAAGCCAACAATATGAGATAACATCAAGCCGAAAACGAAAAAACGACAGAAAGTGTCCCCCTAGAAACTGATTCAGAAAATCAAAAAATCCAAATGGGTATTGATCGTTAATTTACAGTGGTAAATAATAAAAAAAGGCAAAGAAGTCCAAGATCGAACACCCTCGCTCCATTGGCGAAAATGGCCAAAGATGGTAAATCTAATAAGGCGCTTTCTGAAAATCGCTTTTCACTTCTACAAAATGACAAAGACGAAATCACCATTGTCAGTTCAAAAATAGAGAGCGAGTCCCCCAACTACTATTTCGTGTGGAACTGGAACCAGGTAACATGACATTAAAAAAGAATGAAGTACACCCCATTTATAGCTTAAGATATTTGCTGTACCGACGAGTTACCGTAGAGGAACCTCACAAGCAAGCAGGGCCCATTCAATGCCTGAATTGCCAAGAATATGGTCATACTAAAACATATTGCAAGTTGCGCACCGTTTGTGTCGTCTGTGGTGAGCTACACAGCACTGCCAATTGTGATAAACCAAAAGATGATTCCAAAATTAAAAAGTGTAGCAATTGCCATCAAAATCACACTGCAAACTACAGGGGCTGCCCTGTCTATGTACATGTAAAGCAGTGTTTGTCTAACAGACGTAATTACACCAATGATCAACCTATTACTTTTGACAATATAAATTATCCCCAGTTGCGCTAACCAGCTACCAGCCGGCCTTCATACGCCAACAGTTTTAAGGCTAACCAGCCCATAGCGCAAAACATACTAAACAGCCAGTTCTCATACGCTAATGCTTTGAAGTCTTATCAGCCTACAGCTCAAAAACGGCTTCTTGCCAACGAAAGCACTGGTTTCAATTTTTATCGAATTGAGGCTTCAATAGAAAATTTAATACAAAGAGTAAATTTTTTTACAACCAACATACCTACATTATTGCAGGCTGCATTAAACAAATCACGAATTTAAAAATCTGTTTTTGGAACGCAAACGATATCCGCCAACATAAAAGCGAACTAGAATACTTAACGTGACCAGAAGGGTTTTCCAAAAAGCGGGAAAAGAACGCTGTAAAAGCGGGATTCTGAAGAAAATATGACCAAAAAGCGGGATTTTATAAAATATATTGTGGAAAGAGGGATAATCTAAAAGCACTCCAATTCTATGATAATACGAGTGCACACATGATTTCTTTTAAATATATGCAATTATACAGTTCCATATCGTTACTTGAAACGCAAAACCACGTAACTAATAAATAATTCAAAATGGCATTGCTATTTAATTATTGCGTATTGCATCGAAGCGCATGTCCGTACAAATTTTCGAGCCTTTATCATAAAAATCAACCAAATTAAAAACGAAAAGAGACTTAACTTCAGGAACTTGAAGTGCATATATATTTTATTAAATTTTTCCTCTCTTAGGAAATTCATTAAAATTTTTAAAATTTTTTAAGTTTTCTTTAAATCGTCATTTTTAATTTCTCCGTTACGATGAAACAAAAATATACTGATGACTTGGCATTAGCACCCAACGAAATGCAGGCATAAAGATGCGCTAGCCCACAAATAATAAATATATATTCTTGAAATATGAAACAAAAATTTTATAAATTGCCTGAAAGCCTACAGGCTTTCGTTTACACTCTGATGCCTTATGATTTCGTTGTAGACAATTGTAACAAATATTGTGTTGACGAACGAGTTCCCTGCGTTTCTCAATGTTCAATCCCTTGAATGAATTGCAATTAAATAGTAAATGTTCTTCATCACAAATGGGACATGTCTGAAACGTCGTAATCTTGTATTCAACGCTTGCAAATTGCTCGTGGTTATGACAGAACAATTGTAAAGGCAGCTGGTGATGTTGGAAGTTGTCGCACAAGAGGCAAGGCTCAAATTCAGATATGTGCAGCTGGAAAGGTAATAACCAGTAATGCTCATTTTTTATCAAAGCTAACAAAACTATTACCCTGCCATGAAGTAAATGACGAAAACCTAAAGTATTTCGACAAATTAAACTTAGCCGATGCATCCTATCGCAAACCTGGCAATAGTGACATAATTATTGGAGCAGATATTTATATCGACTGTTGTTTAGAAGAAATTATCAAACATCCAAGCGGACACCCAGCTGCAATCAAAACTATCTTCGGATGGGTCATCATTGGGAAAACATCAATACCATCAGACTCATTAATAATATCTGCTATTACGTACGTGGACATAGACAGAAATTTACAACGGTTTTGGGAGACTGAGCAGCTGCAGGTAAAAATTATGCATTTAACACCTGAAGAGAAACAAGCTGAGGAACATTATAAAGAACATGTACAAAGAAACAGTGATGGTCGATATATTGTTAAACTGCCATTGAAAGAAAACAAAATTAATGTAGGTGAGTCTAAGTCAAATGCTTTAAAAAGACTTTATGCTATGGAAAGGGCGTTCAAAAATGATGAGCATCTTCGTGCTGAATGTACTAAATTCATGAACACATAGTTAGATTTGAGACACATGGAGGCAGCAACCAACGTACCTGCAACCAGATTATGTTTCTTGCCGTAATGAAACCATCAAGTTCCACCACAAAACTGCGTGTCGTTTATGACGCGTCCTGCAAAACGTCGAACGGCTTGTCTTTGAATGATAACTTGTTGGTTGGTCCAGTAATACAGAATGATATTTTCGATATCATAACTAAGTTTCGCTTGTATCAAATTGGGTTTACGTCTGATATAGAGAAAGTGTACAGACAAATCTTGGTACACCATGATGATCAATCGTTACAGCGCATTGTATGGAGGGACTCAGCCACGCAACAACCGATGGAATATAATTTAAAAACTGTCACATATGGAACCTCCGCAGCGCCATTTCTTGCAACAAGAACTCTGCAACAAATTTCTGATGATTATGCTGATTCACATCCAATTGCTGCAGAGGCTATCAAACAACATTTTTACGTTGACGATTTTATATACTGTACAACAGATGTCAAGCAAGCTATTGAACTCAAGAATCAGATTTCTCACATTCTTTCATGTTCTGGTTTACATTTACGTAAATGGGCGTCAAATTCATCGCAAAATTTGGATTGATATTAAAGATCGAGAATCAAATATAGTAAAGTTAGTAGATGAGTCCAAAACCGTAAACACCCTGCGGTTGTTATGGGATACCGAAAACGATACATTCAAGTATAAGGTAAATATCTGGGACATACACAAGCAGATGACAAAGCGTATGATTCTCTCAGATATAGCTCGTATATATGATCCAATGGGATGGCTTTCCCCAATTGTTGTTTATATGAAAATTTATATATAGAAACTTTAGTTGGATGGTCAGGGATGGGATGACCTTTTGCCCATACAACTGTACAATCAGTGGATACAATTTTATCGACGTATTAGTGAAATTTCAGAATTAAAGATACAAAGATGGTTAGAGTTTGGAAATGAAACTGATGTTGAGCTACACGGGTTTTCAGATTCATCCGAATCGGCTTACGCGGCGGCTGTATATCTTAAGGTAAAGAGATCAGACGGTACAATTCACACAAATTTGGTTGCAGCGAAAACCCGAGTGGCACCAGTGAAACAGGTGTCCCTACTACGCTTGGAACTATGTGCTGCCACATTGATGGTCAGATTGATGTCAAGGGTTAAGCATGCATTCAATATACAAAACGCCATCGTGTATGGCTAGACGGATTCGACAGTAGTTCTTCATTGGATATCCGATCATCCTCGCAGATGGAAAACTTTTATTGCAAACAGAACGTCTCAGATAATTAACGAAATTCCTGCGCAGTTTTGGCGCCATATCCCATCTCAACAGAATCCGGCTGATTTGGCCACTAGAGGTATTATGCCGTCTGATATCATTGGCAATAAATTGTGGTGGTATGGGCCACAAATCTTAACGCAATCACCAAGTGAATACAATCGCCTCCGTCCTGACATTCCTCGAAAATTAATCTTGAAGAACGGAAAGAAATTATTGTCAACACAATGATCGAATCTGAAGTCGCTGTAGGTATTCTGAGTTTGGAAAATTAAGTCGCATAGTCGCCTTAATTTTTAGATTTACTAATAATTGCAAAAATAAACATTCAAAATCAACGGGTGTCTTGAAATCAACTGAAATAGAGAACGCCCATAGCATATTAGTGAGAAAGTCTCAAATATCATCATTTTCATCTGAAATTACACTGCTTTTAGCAAATAAGCAGTTACCTTCCACAAACAAATTGTCATCACTTACCCCATTTATTGACAACCAAGGAATTATGAGGGTTGGAGGTCGAATAGCTAACTCCAAAGTTACCTTTGATCAGAAACACCCGGTAATTTTGGATAGGAACCATAACTTAACGAGATTAATTGTGAACTTTTACCACGTAAAACATATGCATGCTGGCCAAAGACAAATATTGGATCCCTGCTGTGATTTACCTAATTAAACAATGCATTTATAAATGTGTTTCATGTATGCGACAACGAGCTAAGCCATTCCAGCAGCAGATGGGCAATTTACCATTACATCGTTTAGAAGCTGGGTGCGTATTCATCAACATTGGGATAGACTATGCTGGACCAATTCAAATACGGTCCTGGAAAGGCCGTGGCTCCAAGTTATACAAGTGTTGGTTGGCTGTTTTCGTGTGTCTAGTGTCCAAAGCCATACACATCGAATTAGTGACTGAATTATCTACGTCCGCATTAATTGCGGCACTAAGAAGATTTGTAGCCAGACGAGGAAAACCAAAACATATCTACAGTGATAATGGTACTAATTTTGTGGGGTGCAACCAGTATTTGAAAGATTTGTACCAATTTCTCAATTCGACACACACACAAGATGACATCGTTGGCGAATTAAATCAACAACAGATTGAATGGCACTTTTCCCCACCATCGGGACCACATTTTGGTGGTATCTGGGAGGCCGGAGTGAAGTCCATCAAATATCATTTACGCCGCGTTCTAAAGGATACCACCACAACATATGAAGAAATGTCTACAGTATTATGTCAAATTGAAGAATGTTTGAATTCGCGCCCTCTCTGCTGCCGTTTCGAAGGGGATGTAGACCCATTGACACCTGGACATTTTATTAATATGCGTGCTATGCTGGCAATACCTTGCGAAGATGCTACAAATACGAAAGAGAGCATACTCAACCGTTGGCAGTATCTTCAACGATTGGTGCAGCAGTTTTGGAAGAACTGGTCCCTAGAATATATCTCACAACTGCTGCAACGTCCTAAATGGAAACACAAATTGGAAAATATTCACATTGGAGACGTTGTTATTATTAAGGCTGACAACGTTCCTCCCACTCAATGGCCAATTGAGCGAATATCAACACTACATTCTGGAGCTGATGGGCTTGTGCGAGTCGTCTCAGTGACTACAGCAAAGGGAACCTTGAAGAGACCAATAGTTAATCTATGTCCACTATTTGTGGATGATTGAAAGCTGAGCTTTCAAGGTTGGTCGGGATGTTCGGAGATCGTCTTGAGTTGCAACCCAAACTGATTGACATCAAAGATCAAAGTAGCAATGTCGCACAAAGTGAATTGCGTTTGCCTAGAATTCAGATTCCCGACTTTGATGGGAGCAGTCTAGATTGGATTCGTTTTCGAGACTTGTTTAAAGCAATGGTACATTCGAAAACCACAATTTCAGCGGTCGAGAAATTTTAATACCTGCAAACAAAATTAAAAGGTGAAGCCCTTTCATTGATCAAACATTTACAGATGTCAAATGAGAATTATCAGATTGCTTGGCAAATAATAGAAAAGCGTTACGACAATTCTGATAAAGTTAAAAAGACATATTTGGAACTATTGATAGACCAACCGCGATTGAAAACAACATTTAATGAAATGAGAAAATTTTTTAACAACGTAAATGAGAGTTTTAATGCATTGAAAGTTCTTGGGGAACCCGTAGAGCAGTGGAATTCAATTCTGCTGTATATTTTAGAAAAGAAACTCGACGATGAAACCGCTACATTGTGGTTCAGAGAAAGACAATCGATCTCACCAACATTTGTAAGTTTTTTAGATTTTGTAGAAAGGAGAGTTTCTGAACTCGAAAATACCCAAAAGAATGAAGTAAGAAAACGAAACCAAACGCGCATATTCGCTACAACGTTTCAGACATGTCCCATTTGTGGTGAAGAACATTTACTATTTAATTGCAATTCATTCAAGGAATTGAACATTGAGAAACGCAGGGAACTCGTTCGTCAACACAATATTTGTTAAAATTGTCTACAACCAAATCATAAGGCATCAGAGTGTAAACGGTCGTCATGCAAAATATGTAACCGAAAGCATAATACATTATTGCACATTCCAACAACAGCGATTGATCAGCAACAAATACAACCAACTACATCTTGTGAGTCCGTAACTTCATGCGTAGGTATTCATTATACACAACAAAATTTTAGTTCGCACGTTCTACTGCCAACAGCAAACATAATGGTTCGTGACAAGTTTGGTGTACCCCAGAAATGCCGCGCTATGCTGGATAGTTGCTCTCAAAGAACCCTTATATCGGAATCTTGTATTCAACGCTTGCAAATTGCTCGTGGTTATGACAGAACAATTGTAAAGGCAGCTGGTGATGTTGGAAGTTGTCGCACAAGAGGCAAGACTCAAATTCAGATATGTGCAGCTGGAAAGGTAATAACCACTAATGCTCATTTTTTATCAAAGCTAACAAAACTATTACCCTGCCATGAAGTAAATGACGAAAACCTAAAGTATTTCGACAAATTAAACTTAGCCGATGCATCCTATCGCAAACCTGGCAATAGTGACATAATTATTGGAGCAGATATTTATATCGACTGTTGTTTAGAAGAAATTATCAAACATCCAAGCGGACACCCAGCTGCAATCAAAACTATCTTCGGATGGGTCATCATTGGGAAAACATCAATACCATCAGACTCATTAATAATATCTGCTATTACGTACGTGGACATAGACAGAAATTTACAACGGTTTTGGGAGACTGAGGAGCTGCAGGTAAAAATTATGCATTTAACACCTGAAGAGCAACAAGCTGAGGAACATTATAAAGAACATGTACAAAGAAACAGTGATGCTCGATATATTGTTAAACTGCCATTGAAAGAAAACAAAATTAATGTAGGTGAGTCTAAGTCAAATGCTTTAAAAAGACTTTATGCTATGGAAAGGACGTTCAAAAATGATGAGCATCTTCGTGCTGAATGTACTAAATTCATGAACACATAGTTAGATTTGAGACACATGGAGGCAGCAACCAACGTACCTGCAACCAGATTATGTTTCTTACCGTAATGAAACCATCAAGTTCCACCACAAAACTGCGTGTCGTTTATGACGCGCCCTGCAAAACGTCGAACGGCTTGTCTTTGAATGATAACTTGTTGGTTGGTCCAGTAATACAGAATGATATTTTCGATATCATAACTAAGTTTCGCTTGTATCAAATTGGGTTTACGTCTGATATAGAGAAAATGTACAGGCAAATCTTGGTACACCATGATGATCAATCGTTACAGCGCATTGTATGGAGGGACTCAGCCACGCAACAACCGATGGAATATAATTTAAAAACTGTCACATATGGAACCTCCGCAGCGCCATTTCTTGCAACAAGAACTCTGCAACAAATTTCTGACGATTATGCTGATTCACATCCAATTGCTGCAGAGGCTATCAAACAACATTTTTACGTTGACGATTTTATATACTGTACAACAGATGTCAAGCAAGCTATTGAACTCAAGAATCAGATTTCTCACATTCTTTCATGTTCTGGTTTACATTTACGTAAATGGGCGTCAAATTCATCGCAATTTTTGGACACGATTGATATTAAAGATCGAGAATCAAATATAGTAAAGTTAGCAGATGAGTCCCAAACCGTAAACACCCTGCGGTTGTTATGGGATACCGAAAACGACACATTCAAGTATAAGGTAAATATCTCGACCGTACCCAAGCAGATGACAAAGCGTATGATTCTCTCAGATATAGCTCGTATATATGATCCAATGGGATGGCTTTCCCCAATTGTTGTTTATATGAAAATTTATATACAGAAACTTTAGTTGGATGGTCAGGGATGGGATGACCTTTTGCCCATACAACTGTACAATCAGTGGATACAATTTTATCGACGAATTAGTGAAATTTCAGAATTAAAGATACAAAGATGGTTAGAGTTTGGAAATGAAACTGATGTTGAGCTACACGGGTTTTCAGATTCATCCGAATCGGCTTACGCGGCGGCTGTATATCTTAAGGTAAAGAGATCAGACGGTACAATTCACACAAATTTGGTTGCAGCGAAAACCCGAGTGGCACCAGTGAAACAGGTGTCACTACTACGCTTGGAACTATGTGCTGCCACATTGATGGTCAGATTGATGTCAAGGGTTAAGCATGCATTCAATATACAAAACGCCATCGTGTATGGCTGGACGGATTCGACAGTAGTTCTTCATTGGATATCCGATCATCCTCCCAGATGGAAAACTTTTATTGCAAACAGAACGTCTCAGATAATTAACGAAATTCCTGCGCAGTTTTGGCGCCATATCCCATTTCAACAGAATCCGGCTGATTTGGCCACTAGAGGTATTATGCCGTCTGATATCATTGGCAATAAATTGTGGTGGTATGGGCCACAAATCTTAACGCAATCACCAAGTGAATACAATCGCCTCCGTCCTGACATTCCTCGAAAATTAGTCTTGAAGAACGGAAAGAAATTATTGTCAACACAATGATCGAATCTGAAGTCGCTGTAGGTATTCTGAGTTTGGGAAATTAAGTCGCATAGTCGCCTTAATTTTTAGAAATACTAATAATTGCAAAAATAAACATTCAAAATCAACGGGTGTCTTGAAATCAACTGAAATAGAGAACGCCCATAGCATATTAGTGAGAAAGTCTCAAATATCATCATTTTCATCTGAAATTACACTGCTTTTAGCAAATAAGCAGTTACCTTCCACAAACAAATTGTCATCACTTACCCCATTTATTGACAACCAAGGAATTATGAGGGTTGGAGGTCGAATAGCTAACTCCAAAGTTACCTTTGATCAGAAACACCCGGTAATTTTGGATAGGAACCATAACTTAACGAGATTAATTGTGAACTTTTATCACGTAAAACATATGCATGCTGGCCAAAGACAACTGCAATATATTTTAGGTTTAAAATATTGGATCCCTGCTGTGATTTACCTAATTAAACAATACATTTATAAATGTGTTTCATGTATGCGACAACGAGCTAAGCCATTCCAGCAGCAGATGGGCAATTTGCCATTACATCGTTTAGAAGCTGGGTGCGTATTCATCAACATTGGGATAGACTATGCTGGACCAATTCAAATACGGTCCTGGAAAGGCCGTGGCTCCAAGTTATACAAGTGTTGGTTGGCTGTTTTCGTGTGTCTAGTGTCCAAAGCCATACACATCGAATTAGTGACTGAATTATCTACGTCCGCATTTATTGCGGCAATAAGAATATTTGTAGCCAGACGAGGAAAGCCAAAACATATCTACAGTGATAATGGTACTAATTTTGTGGGGTGCAACCAGTATTTGAAAGATTTGTACCAATTTCTCAATTCGACACACACACAAGATGACATCGTTGGCGAATTAAATCAACAACAGATTGAATGGCACTTTTCCCCACCATCGGGACCACATTTTGGTGGTATCTGGGAGGCCGGAGTGAAGTCCATCAAATATCATTTACGCCGCGTTCTAAAGGATACCACCACAACATATGAAGAAATGTCTACAGTACTATGTCAAATTGAAGAATGTTTGAATTCGCGCCCTCTCTGCTGCCGTTTCGAAGGGGATGTAGACCCATTGACACCTGGACATTTTATTAATATGCGTGCTATGCTGGCAATACCTTGCGAAGATGCTACAAATACGAAAGAGAGCATACTCAACCGTTGGCAGTATCTTCAACGATTGGTGCAGCAGTTTTGGAAGAAGTGGTCCCTAGAATATATCTCACAACTGCTGCAACGTCCTAAATGGAAACACAAATTGGAAAATATTCACATTGGAGACGTTGTTATTATTAAGGCTGACAACGTTCCTCCCACTCAATGGCCAATTGAGCGAATATCAACACTACATCCTGGAGCTGATGGGCTTGTGCGAGTCGTCTCAGTGACTACAGCAAAGGGAACCTTGAAGAGACCAATAGTTAATCTATGTCCACTATTTGTGGATGATTGAAAGCTGAGCTTTCAAGGTTGGTCGGGATGTTCGGAGATCGTCTTGAGTTGCAACCCAAACTGATTGACATCAAAGATCAAAGTAGCAATGTCGCACAAAGTGAATTGCGTTTGCCTAGAATTCAGATTCCCGACTTTGATGGGAGCAGTCTAGATTGGATTCGTTTTCGAGACTTGTTTAAAGCAATGGTACATTCGAAAACCACAATTTCAGCGGTCGAGAAATTTTAATACCTGCAAACAAAATTAAAAGGTGAAGCCCTTTCATTGATCAAACATTTACAGATGTCAAATGAGAATTATCAGATTGCTTGGCAAATAATAGAAAAGCGTTACGACAATTCTGATAAAGTTAAAAAGACATATTTGGAACTATTGATAGACCAACCGCGATTGAAAACAACATTTAATGAAATGAGAAAATTTTTTAACAACGTAAATGAGAGTTTTAATGCATTGAAAGTTCTTGGGGAACCCGTAGAGCAGTGGAATTCAATTCTGCTGTATATTTTAGAAAAGAAACTCGACGATGAAACCGCTACATTGTGGTTCAGAGAAAGACAATCGATCTCACCAACATTTGTAAGTTTTTTAGATTTTGTAGAAAGGAGAGTTTCTGAACTCGAAAATACCCAAAAGAATGAAGTAAGAAAACGAAACCAAACGCGCATATTCGCTACAACGTTTCAGACATGTCCCATTTGTGGTGAAGAACATTTACTATTTAATTGCAATTCATTCAAGGAATTGAACATTGAGAAACGCAGGGAACTCGTTCGTCAACACAATATTTGTTAAAATTGTCTACAACCAAATCATAAGGCATCAGAGTGTAAACGGTCGTCATGCAAAATATGTAACCGAAAGCATAATACATTATTGCACATTCCAACAACAGCGATTGATCAGCAACAAATACAACCAACTACATCTTGTGAGTCCGTAACTTCATGCGTAGGTATTCATTATACACAACAAAATTTTAGTTCGCACGTTCTACTGCCAACAGCAAACATAATGGTTCGTGACAAGTTTGGTGTACCCCAGAAATGCCGCGCTATGCTGGATAGTTGCTCTCAAAGAACCCTTATATCGGAATCTTGTATTCAACGCTTGCAAATTGCTCGTGGTTATGACAGAACAATTGTAAAGGCAGCTGGTGATGTTGGAAGTTGTCGCACAAGAGGCAAGGCTCAAATTCAGATATGTGCAGCTGGAAAGGTAATAACCACTAATGCTCATTTTTTATCAAAGCTAACAAAACTATTACCCTGCCATGAAGTAAATGACGAAAACCTAAAGTATTTCGACAAATTAAACTTAGCCGATGCATCCTATCGCAAACCTGGCAATAGTGACATAATTATTGGAGCAGATATTTATATCGACTGTTGTTTAGAAGAAATTATCAAACATCCAAGCGGACACCCAGCTGCAATCAAAACTATCTTCGGATGGGTCATCATTGGGAAAACATCAATACCATCAGACTCATTAATAATATCTGCTATTACGTACGTGGACATAGACAGAAATTTACAACGGTTTTGGGAGACTGAGGAGCTGCAGGTAAAAATTATGCATTTAACACCTGAAGAGCAACAAGCTGAGGAACATTATAAAGAACATGTACAAAGAAACAGTGATGCTCGATATATTGTTAAACTGCCATTGAAAGAAAACAAAATTAATGTAGGTGAGTCTAAGTCAAATGCTTTAAAAAGACTTTATGCTATGGAAAGGACGTTCAAAAATGATGAGCATCTTCGTGCTGAATGTACTAAATTCATGAACACATAGTTAGATTTGAGACACATGGAGGCAGCAACCAACGTACCTGCAACCAGATTATGTTTCTTGCCGTAATGAAACCATCAAGTTCCACCACAAAACTGCGTGTCGTTTATGACGCGCCCTGCAAAACGTCGAACGGCTTGTCTTTGAATGATAACTTGTTGGTTGGTCCAGTAATACAGAATGATATTTTCGATATCATAACTAAGTTTCGCTTGTATCAAATTGGGTTTACGTCTGATATAGAGAAGATGTACAGGCAAATCTTGGTACACCATGATGATCAATCGTTACAGCGCATTGTATGGAGGGACTCAGCCACGCAACAACCGATGGAATATAATTTAAAAACTGTCACATATGGAACCTCCGCAGCGCCATTTCTTGCAACAAGAACTCTGCAACAAATTTCTGACGATTATGCTGATTCACATCCAATTGCTGCAGAGGCTATCAAACAACATTTTTACGTTGACGATTTTATATACTGTACAACAGATGTCAAGCAAGCTATTGAACTCAAGAATCAGATTTCTCACATTCTTTCATGTTCTGGTTTACATTTACGTAAATGGGCGTCAAATTCATCGCAATTTTTGGACACGATTGATATTAAAGATCGAGAATCAAATATAGTAAAGTTAGCAGATGAGTCCCAAACCGTAAACACCCTGCGGTTGTTATGGGATACCGAAAACGACACATTCAAGTATAAGGTAAATATCTCGACCGTACCCAAGCAGATGACAAAGCGTATGATTCTCTCAGATATAGCTCGTATATATGATCCAATGGGATGGCTTTCCCCAATTGTTGTTTATATGAAAATTTATATACAGAAACTTTAGTTGGATGGTCAGGGATGGGATGACCTTTTGCCCATACAACTGTACAATCAGTGGATACAATTTTATCGACGAATTAGTGAAATTTCAGAATTAAAGATACAAAGATGGTTAGAGTTTGGAAATGAAACTGATGTTGAGCTACACGGGTTTTCAGATTCATCCCAATCGGCTTACGCGGCGGCTGTATATCTTAAGGTAAAGAGATCAGACGGTACAATTCACACAAATTTGGTTGCAGCGAAAACCCGAGTGGCACCAGTGAAACAGGTGTCACTACTACGCTTGGAACTATGTGCTGCCACATTGATGGTCAGATTGATGTCAAGGGTTAAGCATGCATTCAATATACAAAACGCCATCGTGTATGGCTGGACGGATTCGACAGTAGTTCTTCATTGGATATCCGATCATCCTCCCAGATGGAAAACTTTTATTGCAAACAGAACGTCTCAGATAATTAACGAAATTCCTGCGCAGTTTTGGCGCCATATCCCATTTCAACAGAATCCGGCTGATTTGGCCACTAGAGGTATTATGCCGTCTGATATCATTGGCAATAAATTGTGGTGGTATGGGCCACAAATCTTAACGCAATCACCAAGTGAATACAATCGCCTCCGTCCTGACATTCCTCGAAAATTAATCTTGAAGAACGGAAAGAAATTATTGTCAACACAATGATCGAATCTGAAGTCGCTGTAGGTATTCTGAGTTTGGGAAATTAAGTCGCATAGTCGCCTTAATTTTTAGAAATACTAATAATTGCAAAAATAAACATTCAAAATCAACGGGTGTCTTGAAATCAACTGAAATAGAGAACGCCCATAGCATATTAGTGAGAAAGTCTCAAATATCATCATTTTCATCTGAAATTACACTGCTTTTAGCAAATAAGCAGTTACCTTCCACAAACAAATTGTCATCACTTACCCCATTTATTGACAACCAAGGAATTATGAGGGTTGGAGGTCGAATAGCTAACTCCAAAGTTACCTTTGATCAGAAACACCCGGTAATTTTGGATAGGAACCATAACTTAACGAGATTAATTGTGAACTTTTATCACGTAAAACATATGCATGCTGGCCAAAGACAACTGCAATATATTTTAGGTTTAAAATATTGGATCCCTGCTGTGATTTACCTAATTAAACAATACATTTATAAATGTGTTTCATGTATGCGACAACGAGCTAAGCCATTCCAGCAGCAGATGGGCAATTTGCCATTACATCGTTTAGAAGCTGGGTGCGTATTCATCAACATTGGGATAGACTATGCTGGACCAATTCAAATACGGTCCTGGAAAGGCCGTGGCTCCAAGTTATACAAGTGTTGGTTGGCTGTTTTCGTGTGTCTAGTGTCCAAAGCCATACACATCGAATTAGTGACTGAATTATCTACGTCCGCATTTATTGCGGCAATAAGAATATTTGTAGCCAGACGAGGAAAGCCAAAACATATCTACAGTGATAATGGTACTAATTTTGTGGGGTGCAACCAGTATTTGAAAGATTTGTACCAATTTCTCAATTCGACACACACACAAGATGACATCGTTGGCGAATTAAATCAACAACAGATTGAATGGCACTTTTCCCCACCATCGGGACCACATTTTGGTGGTATCTGGGAGGCCGGAGTGAAGTCCATCAAATATCATTTACGCCGCGTTCTAAAGGATACCACCACAACATATGAAGAAATGTCTACAGTATTATGTCAAATTGAAGAATGTTTGAATTCGCGCCCTCTCTGCTGCCGTTTCGAAGGGGATGTAGACCCATTGACACCTGGACATTTTATTAATATGCGTGCTATGCTGGCAATACCTTGCGAAGATGCTACAAATACGAAAGAGAGCATACTCAACCGTTGGCAGTATCTTCAACGATTGGTGCAGCAGTTTTGGAAGAAGTGGTCCCTAGAATATATCTCACAACTGCTGCAACGTCCTAAATGGAAACACAAATTGGAAAATATTCACATTGGAGACGTTGTTATTATTAAGGCTGACAACGTTCCTCCCACTCAATGGCCAATTGAGCGAATATCAACACTACATTCTGGAGCTGATGGGCTTGTGCGAGTCGTCTCAGTGACTACAGCAAAGGGAACCTTGAAGAGACCAATAGTTAATCTATGTCCACTATTTGTGGATGAATGAAAGCTGAGCTTTCAAGGTTGGTCGGGATGTTCGGAGATCGTCTTGAGTTGCAACCCAAACTGATTGACATCAAAGATCAAAGTAGCAATGTTGCACAAAGTGAATTGCGTTTGCCTAGAATTCAGATTCCCGACTTTGATGGGAGCAGTCTAGATTGGATTCGTTTTCGAGACTTGTTTAAAGCAATGGTACATTCGAAAACCACAATTTCAGCGGTCGAGAAATTTTAATACCTGCAAACAAAATTAAAAGGTGAAGCCCTTTCATTGATCAAACATTTACAGATGTCAAATGAGAATTATCAGATTGCTTGGCAAATAATAGAAAAGCGTTACGACAATTCTGATAAAGTTAAAAAGACATATTTGGAACTATTGATAGACCAACCGCGATTGAAAACAACATTTAATGAAATGATAAAATTTTTTAACAACGTAAATGAGAGTTTTAATGCATTGAAAGTTCTTGGGGAACCCGTAGAGCAGTGGAATTCAATTCTGCTGTATATTTTAGAAAAGAAACTCGACGATGAAACCGCTACATTGTGGTTCAGAGAAAGACAATCGATCTCACCAACATTTGTAAGTTTTTTAGATTTTGTAGAAAGGAGAGTTTCTGAACTCGAAAATACCCAAAAGAATGAAGTAAGAAAACGAAACCAAACGCGCATATTCGCTACAACGTTTCAGACATGTCCCATTTGTGGTGAAGAACATTTACTATTTAATTGCAATTCATTCAAGGAATTGAACATTGAGAAACGCAGGGAACTCGTTCGTCAACACAATATTTGTTAAAATTGTCTACAACCAAATCATAAGGCATCAGAGTGTAAACGGTCGTCATGCAAAATATGTAACCGAAAGCATAATACATTATTGCACATTCCAACAACAGCGATTGATCAGCAACAAATACAACCAACTACATCTTGTGAGTCCGTAACTTCATGCGTAGGTATTCATTATACACAACAAAATTTTAGTTCGCACGTTCTACTGCCAACAGCAAACATAATGGTTCGTGACAAGTTTGGTGTACCCCAGAAATGCCGCGCTATGCTGGATAGTTGCTCTCAAAGAACCCTTATATCGGAATCTTGTATTCAACGCTTGCAAATTGCTCGTGGTTATGACAGAACAATTGTAAAGGCAGCTGGTGATGTTGGAAGTTGTCGCACAAGAGGCAAGGCTCAAATTCAGATATGTGCAGCTGGAAAGGTAATAACCACTAATGCTCATTTTTTATCAAAGCTAACAAAACTATTACCCTGCCATGAAGTAAATGACGAAAACCTAAAGTATTTCGACAAATTAAACTTAGCCGATGCATCCTATCGCAAACCTGGCAATAGTGACATAATTATTGGAGCAGATATTTATATCGACTGTTGTTTAGAAGAAATTATCAAACATCCAAGCGGACACCCAGCTGCAATCAAAACTATCTTCGGATGGGTCATCATTGGGAAAACATCAATACCATCAGACTCATTAATAATATCTGCTATTACGTACGTGGACATAGACAGAAATTTACAACGGTTTTGGGAGACTGAGGAGCTGCAGGTAAAAATTATGCATTTAACACCTGAAGAGAAACAAGCTGAGGAACATTATAAAGAACATGTACAAAGAAACAGTGATGGTCGATATATTGTTAAACTGCCATTGAAAGAAAACAAAATTAATGTAGGTGAGTCTAAGACAAATGCTTTAAAAAGACTTTATGCTATGGAAAGGGCGTTCAAAAATGATGAGCATCTTCGTGCTGAATGTACTAAATTCATGAACACATAGTTAGATTTGAGACACATGGAGGCAGCAACCAACGTACCTGCAACCAGATTATGTTTCTTGCCGTAATGAAACCATCAAGTTCCACCACAAAACTGCGTGTCGTTTATGACGCGTCCTGCAAAACGTCGAACGGCTTGTCTTTGAATGATAACTTGTTGGTTGGTCCAGTAATACAGAATGATATTTTCGATATCATAACTAAGTTTCGCTTGTATCAAATTGGGTTTACGTCTGATATAGAGAAAGTGTACAGACAAATCTTGGTACACCATGATGATCAATCGTTACAGCGCATTGTATGGAGGGACTCAGCCACGCAACAACCGATGGAATATAATTTAAAAACTGTCACATATGGAACCTCCGCAGCGCCATTTCTTGCAACAAGAACTCTGCAACAAATTTCTGATGATTATGCTGATTCACATCCAATTGCTGCAGAGGCTATCAAACAACATTTTTACGTTGACGATTTTATATACTGTACAACAGATGTCAAGCAAGCTATTGAACTCAAGAATCAGATTTCTCACATTCTTTCATGTTCTGGTTTACATTTACGTAAATGGGCGTCAAATTCATCGCAATTTTTGGACACGATTGATATTAAAGATCGAGAATCAAATATAGTAAAGTTAGCAGATGAGTCCCAAACCGTAAACACCCTGCGGTTGTTATGGGATACCGAAAACGACACATTCAAGTATAAGGTAAATATCTCGACCGTACCCAAGCAGATGACAAAGCGTATGATTCTCTCAGATATAGCTCGTATATATGATCCAATGGGATGGCTTTCCCCAATTGTTGTTTATATGAAAATTTATATACAGAAACTTTAGTTGGATGGTCAGGGATGGGAGGACCTTTTGCCCATACAACTGTACAATCAGTGGATACAATTTTATCGACGAATTAGTGAAATTTCAGAATTCAAGATACAAAGATGGTTAGAGTTTGGAAATGAACCTGATGTTGAGCTACACGGGTTTTCAGATTCATCCGAATCGGCTTACGCGGCGGCTGTATATCTTAAGGTAAAGAGATCAGACGGTACAATTCACACATATTTGGTTGCAGCGAAAACCCGAGTGGCACCAGTGAAACATATATATATATATATATATATATATATATATATATATATATATATATATATATATATATATATATATATATATATATATATATATATATATATATATATATATATATATATATATATATATATATATATATATATATATATATATATATATATATATATATATATATATATATATATATATATATATATATATATATATATATATATATATATATATATATATATATATATATATATATATATATATATATATATATATATATATATATATATATATATATATATATATATATATATATATATATATATATATATATATATATATATATATATATATATATATATATATATATATATATATATATATATATATATATATATATTTATATATATATGTATATATATATATATATATATATATATATATTTATATATATATATATATATATATATATATATATATATATATATATATATATATATATATATATATATATATATATATATATATATTTTCAAACAAAACTTTAGGAAACGTTCAGAAAAAATTGCTGTATGATTTATATACTCATCATTTATTTTTCAGAATTTAGTTAAATAGTACAATAATAGTACAAAAATTTCAAGGTACAAAAACAGTACAAAAATTTTTAAATAGTAGTTTTTGTACTATAGTATAGAAAGTGGCAACGCTGCATGGAACTCTTCAAAAACTCGCTACGAGAACAAGCGTGTTCTCGTTGATAACCAAATTAAAATTTTATTTGACATCTCAGCAGCAACTAATCAGGACAGTGAGTCTATTAGAAGAATTCAGTCTTCAGTCAATGACTCTTTAGCTACTGTGGGAACCCTTGGTGTTGAAGTGGAAAGTTGGGATCCCATTCTCATCCGCTTAATCTCCACAAAACTACCAGATCTAACCTTAGCCTTATGGGAACAATCACTCACATCTTCCCGTGAGCTTCCAAAGTGGTCCCAAATGTCACAGACAGGTATGAAACTGTTGAACGTGTCACGAGCATACGAAACTCGAAAGATGGCTTTAGTCTCACTAAGATTCCCAATATGCAAACATATATAGCGCAAGAAAATTTTGCATCCTCCTCCAAATTATGCAAACAAGAGCGCACTCTCAGAACGTGTCCGAAGTTTAGAGCATTTACAGTTCAACAAAGAGTTGACTACGTGTTCAAATATTGCAATAGAGGAGAACATTTCACTGTTAGAGCCCTAATTGATCCTGGCTCTCAACGAACCTTTTTAGCTGAAAGAGTTAGGAATCGGCTTCAGCTCCCATACAAAAGGTCTCACTTTGAAATCGTTGGTATCGGCGTTCAAAAGCAATCGGCCAGTAAAGAATGTGATCTCATATTGTATGCTAAAAGAACAAACACAAGAATCCCTATAAAAGCTATAATCTTGCTAAAGGTCACTAAGCGTCTTCCAGCGTGTTCCTTCGAAGTCACACGTTCAATAGAACTAGAAGAATTAGATCTAGCTGACCCAACGTTCAACAAATCGTCTCAAATAGATCTAATTCTAGGCAAAGATTATGAGCATTTTATTAACCTTGAAGGTATCAAGAAAAACATTTGCGCAAAAACTTCGGCATACAATACTATATTTGGATGGGTACTTAGTGGTCCCATGAAAACGGAAAACATTCAAGCGTTTACAACCGAAGTGGTCACCTCTGAAGATTCCGATCTCAGTGTTAGTTTGAGAAAGTTCTCGGAGGAGGAAGAAATTCCATCTACTCGACCAATCACAGTGGAAGACGAATTCTGTGAGGAGTTCTATGCACGCACAACCACACGCCATGTGAATGGTAGATACATCGTAAGACTTCCGTTTAAAACAGAGTTTCCCAATGAAATCTTCCTCGAATCATCTCGATTCGTTGCGCTTGCCCAATATTCCAGAATGGAAAAAACTCTAGCCAAAGATCCTGAACTGCAATCCCAATACAAGGCAGTTCTTGATAAATACGTAACGTTAGATCACATGGAAAAAACCTCCTCTCAAGAGATTATATCACACGGTAAATACAACTCATTTTATTTACCACATCATGCGATTGTGCGGCCAGAGCATAAAACGACAAAAGTGAGAGTCGTTTTTAACGCCTCAAGGAAAACTGAGTTCCAGTTTTCACTTAACGATGTTCTCTACACTGGCCCCACACTCCAAAATGATTTAATAACAACAATACTTAATTGGAGAAAATATCAGTTCGTAATTAGTGGCGATATACAAAAAATGTATCGTCAAATTCTCGTGCACCCAGAGGATAGGCAATTGCAGAGTATTCTCTTTCAAACTAAATCAGACGGCCCTATACAAGATTTTCAGTTGAAAACTGTCACTTTTGGAGTGAATTGTGTGCCCTATCTCGCGATACGTACCCTGTTGCAACTCTCCTCAGACTGCGAATCCACTCACCCTAGAGCGGCATCAATTCTGCGGTTAGAAATATACGTCGACGACATATTGTCTAGAGGGTATACAATAGAGGAAACACTTAAAGCTCAAAATGAACTCATAGAGACTCTAAAATCAGCAGGATTACCGCTTAAAAAGATAACTGCAAATGATCCCAAGCTGCTCATGCATTTGCCAAAGGCTATTCTCTATGATTCAGAATTCCTGCGCTTCCATGAAATGAGCTGTACCAAAACT
>CATQFL010000091.1:25000-30000 GCA_956483635.1 Panzeria rudis | reverse complement strand
TTATGTGTGTTCGTTTCCATTCTCTGCAATGTTTTTTCAATTTCTTTTCTGTCCTCGTCATCCATTGTTCCGAATAAATATTTAATTCCTGTACCAAAAACATTTATTAGCCCTCTCTTTTGTCTGTGAGGAGTTAGACTTTTTAATGATGTCTTTAAGTGCTGTATTTTATGGTTAAGAAGTTGATCATTCAGTACAGTCACGTTTTTCTCTAGATCTCCAATATATTCCTCATATTTAGTAATATTAAACAAATGCAAAATGTTGCAATAGCTTTCAATCAAACGCTTCTTTCCCAATTCTATCATGCTGAATCCGTTTCCTATAGTTAGGTCTCTAACATCAATTTTCTGACTGTGCGTCACTTGGACTGCAAATACCATCAACATTATCAATAACATCTTCTGAAAATGCATCTTCGACATAACTGTCAGTAGGATGAACCAGAACGTCCAAAGATCTGAAAGTATTTTTGCTACGTATTAATTGGTCTTTTTAAACCCTTTGGGTTTTGTTCTGATAATTTTTGTTATTAAATTTCCTCAATGTCACTTTTTCCTGTCTTGTATCTGTCTTATGTGCTCTAAAGTCTTTTTTAAAATTTTCGTTTAGGTATGCTAGATTTTTTTCCTTCCTTTCTTCAATTATTTGTCTAATTTTTTGGTTTTCTATCGGATTATTACTAAAATGAATCTCTACCGGTTTCTTGCGCGTTGTCAAATGAAAGGTGTTGTTATAAATGAAACTTGCTTGTATTGGCAAATCTATGTTATAAGCTATATCTGATGTTTCTTCTCTTTTCCTCAATATTCTAATATTTTCATTTAGACTGCTATGAAATCTTTCTATATCAGAATTTCCTGTATGTCTGTAAGGGGTAGTAAAATGGAAGTTTACATTATTTTTTTCCAAAAAGTCTTTAAAAAGCGATGAAGTAAAACCTGGTTCGTTATCTAGAATAAGTTTTTTAGGGGTTCTCATTAAATTAAATAATATTGTAAAATGTTTAACAAAATTAAGCGGTGTTGGCTCTTCAATTTTCTGAATTAAAGCATATTTTGAGAATTTATCAATAAGCGTTATGTATGAGTTTTTTGGGTCCATATACCAAATATCTGTATGGTAAATTTCATGTGGAGATGAAGGAGTTTCCGTCTTTCCAAAAGGTAATTTCAAAGGTCTTCTTTCAATTTTATAATTGCATATCTCACAGTTATTTATAACTTTCGTTATTCTTTTTTCAAATTAGGATAATAGTATTTTTGCTTAAGCTCAAAATATGTCTTGTCGATACCCGGATGGTTGTTTTCATATTTGTGATGTTTCATTATTATTTCTAACAAGTTTTGATTTTCTAATAGAGTATAAGTTCTATATATTTTAAATCTTTTAATATTCTTTAATTTCTTTACTTCCTCTTGGATCATAACATACAAATTTTCAATATCACAGAAAATTACGACGTTTTCCTCTTTTTCGATTAAATTCATTATCTTTCTCAAAACTTCTTCAAAGTCATCTGCTATAGCTATTCCAAATTTATATAATTTTTTATTGAGCTGGATTTTTTCCTCATAGGAATCTTTTTCTTGTCTCTCAATCAAAATTTGTTTATTCGCGAATTGTAAAGGACTTTCTGTTACTTGGATATGATCCATCCCATCATCCTGAGCGCTATGGACTGTTGGAATTGGGGATCCAATCCTATTTCTATTTATTATTTTTTAACTGGTTGCTGAAAAACTTCTCTTTCTATTATTTTAAAATTAAGTTTTTCTTTTTTATGAACACGTAAAAAGTGTCTTTTTACACCTACTTTGCTCTCAAAATTCCTTTTACACAGGTTGCATTGAAAGATTTGTGTACCATGTTTTTGTTTAATGTGTTGCTCCAAAACAACTTTCCTTTTATAAACCTTTTGGCACACGTTGCATTCGAAAAAATTTATTTCTGCAGCAATTCTTGATAGGGCATCTGCCACTTTATTTTCCTTGCCTTGTATATGTTGAATATCAAACTCATATTCATTGAGCCTAATTTTCCAACGAACCATTTTTGAATTAGGTTCTTTGAGTGTGGCCAACCATACTAATGGTCTGTGGTCTGTTTGCAATCGAAATTTTCTACCATAAAGATAGTGTCGAAATTGCTTACAAGCCCAAACTATAGCTAATAATTCTTTTTAAATTGTACTATAGTTTATTTCATGTTGGTTTAAAGTTCTTGAAGAAAAGGCCAATGGTCTATTTTCCTGGGACAACACGGCACCAAGCGCAAAATTGCTTGCGTCAGTGGTAAGTAAAAATTCCTTTTCGAAATTTGGGTACCTTAACACCATATCAGATGTTAATATTTTCCTCATTTTTCAAAAGCTCGTTTGTAATCGGGGTCATTTTCATTAATTTTACCATCTTTCTTGAGCCTAAGTGTGAGGGGCTTTACAATCTTGGCATAATTTGGTATAAACTTTCTGTAATACCCACTCAAACCCAAGAATGATTGGAGTTGTTTTACCGTTTTTGGTTTTGGAAAACTTTTAATACGTTCTATCTTTTTAGGGTCTGGTTTAATGCCCTCTGCAGTAACTACGTGACCAAGAAAATTAGTTTCTTTTTGCAGAAAATCGCATTTATTTAATGAAACTTTTAAATTGGCTCTTTGTAGTGTATAAAATATTTTGGACAAATTATCCAAGTGCTCTTGGAGTGAAGTTCCAAACACCAATATATCGTCCATATAAATGACGCATATTTTATTAATATAATGTCTCAACACATTATTAAGCATTCTTTGAAATGTGGCCGGAGCATTTTTGAGGCCAAATGGCATACGTCTAAATTCGTAATGACCATCATTTGTTGAGAAAGCGGTTTTTTCCTAGTCGTTTTCATCGACCACTATTTGGTAAAAACCCTTTGTCAAGTCTAGTGAAGAAAAATAATTTGCTCTTCCTAGCTTATACAATATCTCTTCGACAACCGGTATTGGATATTTATCCTCTCTAGTTATAATATTTAATTTTCTGTAGTCAACTACAATTCTCCATTCCTTATTTCCTACTTTGTCTTCCTTTTTTGGGACAACCCAAATAGGGGAATTATATGGTGAATTAGTTGGCACAATAGTACCCTGTTCTAACATTTCGTCCATTTGTCTCTTAACTTCATTCGCATGTATCTCGGGATATCTATATGACCTTGTATAGACCCGATTTTCGTTATTTGTTGGGATTGTATGCTTTACTTCATTGGTAAATGTCAAACTATCTCCCTTTTTGTAGAAAACGTTAGAAAATTTTATAACAATTCTTTTAAGCAATTGACTCTCTTCGTTGTTGAGGTGTTCAGTCCGTAATTGGTCGACTATTCCCAATTCATCCAAGTAATGCAACTCGGGCAAATTTTCTATATCCACCGTATCGAATATAGTTTCGATTGAATATTCTTTTTCGTCCTCACCCTCAAAGTACAAAGGTATCTCCTGCTCATTTATCACTATAGACTGTTTCTTATAATTTATAATCGCGTTATTGTTTCTCAACAATGTGGATCCAAATATTCCGTTAAACATTGGATGAAAACTAATGACCTTAAATATTTCATCTCTTTTAAGACGAACCTTCAAAGAGTCCTTATGAATTTTAGCTTCTTCATTAATCACCAGAAAACTTGAAGCCGTTTTGATTTTCTGTGGTTCTTTTAAATTTTTTATATATTCTGGAGGACAATGATTTCTATCAATAATATTTTCCGTAGACCCGGAATCGATTAAAATTCTTGTAACTCGAGTCTTTCCTTGGAACAAAATATAGGGTAATTTATATTCGGAGGGATCTCTGCGTGAGAGGTCGTAAATCGAAAATTTTGAGACTGTGAAGATTGGGTGTTATCTATGAGGTGGTTTTGTCTACGAGCCTGTTCACTGATATCCATAGGTTCTGTTTTGTCTTGTCCAGTTGGAAAATTTCTGTTAGTATAATTATTTGGGTATCTATTGCAATTGGGATTTTGATATTTATGGTTATAAGGATTATGATATCTAGGATTAGGGTCTTGATACCTGCTATTATTAGGATTAGAGTATCTAGGGTTCGGATATTGATATCTATTAATATAAGGATTATGGTATTTAGGATTTGAATTAGGATTTTGATTGTTAGGATTAGTGTATTTAGAATTTGAATTAGGATTTTGTTTGTTAGGATTAGTGTATTTAGGATTTGAATTAGGATTTTGATTGTTAGGATTAGTGTATTTGGGATTTGAATTATTATTTTGGTTTCTAAAATTAGTTTTATCATATTTTTTATTATAATTTATGTTACATTTTTCATTCCGTAGTAGGTTCGATTGACCTAATTCATGCAACGCCTTTTCCAATGAATCTGGCTTAAGGGCACACAGAACTGTTTTTAAACTTATTGGTAATTTATTTATGAAAGTTTTCAATGCAATATTATTATTGTGATTAATCTCGGCCATATTGCCATCCAACCTCTGCCTTTGATTCAAAAAGGAGAGTTTGGTTTGTATAAAATTGTAAAACTGTAGGACGCCCCCTCTATACTGGGCGCCCCTCAATTCTTCATAGAGTAACTCAGCAGAAGCCAAGCCACCAAAATTTAGCTCCATAAAAGATTTAATTTCACTCCACGTCATTCTAGCCCTTCCCACAATCTTATTCTTAATTACCGACAAAAACATCCTCTGCGAGGTGGGATTGTAATCTGACATATACAAAATCACATTGTCTATACTTTCTAAGAAAGGATATAATTCTTCCCTTCTTCCGTCGAATTTGGAAATTAATCCCAAAAACCTAAGAGGATCTATATCTTTATGATTCATTTGTACCTGTTGTTGTAATTGTTGCTGTAGTTCTTGTTGTAACTGTTGCTGTTGTAATTTTTGCTGTTGTTCTTGTTGTAACTGTTGCTGTTGTTCCATCTTCAGGTTCATTCTTCCTTCATCAAAGATCTTGCTTCTTCTGTTGGACATCAA
>CATQFL010000091.1:0-15000 GCA_956483635.1 Panzeria rudis | reverse complement strand
GACATTCCTCCGGTTACGATTGCCGAGATAGAAGGTGCTGTCTCAAAATTTAAAGACAAGAAGGCACCAGGTTTAGACTGCATTCCGAATATGATACTAAAAGAAGCTGTTAAACTCCATCCTGACTATTTTTTGAAAGTAATAAGCGCATGCTTGAGCCAGGGCATTTTTCCAACAATGTGGAAGAGACAAAAGTTAGTATTGTTACCTAAGGATAATAAGCCGCTAGACGACCCACAGTGTCGTGTTTTCATATAAACGGCGGCCAAAAATAGAAGGAGTTATCGTAGAAGAATGAAAATTGGTACACATTACTATTATAAGTAGGAAAGGAAAAAAACGAAGTTTTGAAAAAATCGGCCTAAGGACTCGCCCACCTCCCATATATCCTGAAATGAAAAAAACTTATATTTTCCAAAATTGTTGTTGGAATTGAACTAAATTTGGCTCGATTTGTCTCTAATATATTACTGATAATTGTGGTGAGTTATATGCCATTATCTGAAAGGACACGCCCACCTCTCATATATCCTGTAATGAAAAAACCTTATATTTTTCAAAGTTGTTTCTGGAATTGAACAAAACTTGGCTCGATTGGTCTCTGATATATTCCGGATAACTTTGATTAATTTTATGAAATTATCTCAAAGGACACGCCCACCACCCTTATATCCTTGATACGTAAAAGATGCAATTTGTCCACGAAAATTGTCAATACCTCTTTCACATTTTTTTAACTTTTTCAATAAGTTTCCTATTTTTATCTGTTCCGATCCGATAAGATTGAAATTTTGCATGTAAATATATTTAGTAAAAAATTATTTTAATTTGTAAATTGTGATCATATAAGAGCAAAATTTTACAAAAATTATTAATTCAGTGAAAAGAAATTTAAAAACATTAATTTTATTTATTTAACATAACATATTCAATATACATACACACATAAAATATATACATAGTAGGTATTACAGGCAATCAAAATATATTAACAACTATCACTGTCATCACTTTCAGATTCTACCAGATTCGCTGTTTTTATGCTCTGAAATCTTTCTTTTGTAACTAAATACTCTTTCAGTTCATTTATTTCACTTTTCCTTAAAAGTATTTTCTGACTATGCATCGAAATTGATGGCTCTGACTGCAGAATAAGATAATTTAGTAGGTCTCCCATGGAGGCAATCCTACTTCTTTTTCTCGTATGTTTCAATCTTGCATTTCTTATAATTTTATGACTTGTCTCTATTGCTTCTTCTGATAACATTCCAATGGGAATAGTGGAATATTTAATAAAATCTATACCATGAACTAGAATTTTACGCACAGTTGCAGGCATATAATACCAAGGATATAATTTGAAATATAAAAGTGCTGTATCTTTTAAAAGCTTTTCAAAATTTTATGTATGTATATAATGACCACTTGAAAGTGTTCTTAAAATAATAGAAAATTTTTTTATTAAGCTTACATCTACATTAGTAATCTGAGCTGAAAGTTCGACATTGGAAAAGAAGCGCCTTGCAGTATTGCCATCATTCGTTGTGCCATACCCCGTCTTAACCTTATCAACTATAAGACCCATTTCAGACTTAAATTTTGCTTGAATACTTCTCTTTTGCTCAGCAACCTGATCTTTATCTTCTTGTCCTACCACTCTCCATTTCTTTATAGGCTGTTTGTAAGAAATATGCAAAATGCATTCAAAACATTTGATCCATGCATGTAATGTCGACAATCCGTACTGATAGCACTGCTCACTCAAAGGCCTTTCGAAAATCGATAAGCTGTTCATTTCAGATGGCTTAGCTCCACATAAAGCAGAAATTGAACTACTACTGTTTCCACTTAATACATTTAAAACTGCACCATCTATCATTGTCAACTGCATTTTATAGTGAACGTTAAGATTTTTGTTTTTTGAAATGTAATTATATGTATCTAGGCCTTCAATTTCTGTATTTAAGCTATCCTTTACTGATTGTATTACATTTGGATTCTCTTTTGTAAAAATAATTTTAAGTGGTCTACATAGCCTCCAAGATGAATGTCTATCATTATCCCAAACTATTTGGTCATCTGCCCAATCCAACAAGCGTAAAGGAACGAAGGAAGTTACAAACATAAATTCATCACTAGCTTCCTCATCTTGAAATTTTTGTTTGTATACACTATGCCCACTACTGCCATCAAATCCCCACTTGCATTCCAGGACTATATCATTGTTGGTATCAATATCATTAACATCTAAAATGCTTCTTACGGTTTTATCCAAAATCTTCTGTAAGGGTACCTCTGCAGAAGATTCTGTTAATTGAATGTCATCAGGCAAAATCTTTTTTTTAGACTCTGCAATCATATAGTATGATGGAAAGCAATCTTTGTGAATAGAATTTACTACTTTCCTCATCATATTGTACTGCCTCATAGATAAATCCATATCAATGTATAATGCTAGAGCACTTTCAACAGAAATTTTTTCATTAGTATTTGAACCTGTTAACCTTTCTGCGGCTTTTTTAAGAGCTTCAGCTGAAGTAGAAGCGACAAGTTTCTCCACTCGCCTCCTTTTTGTTCGCATTGAACCCTCTTCATAAGAAACATTCTGTCGGCTTTTACGACTTGTACTTGATTCCTAATATAGTATAAAATAATTAAGTTTTCTTGCAATACCAAAACTTTACACGGATACTTACATTACAAATGATTTCACAAAATAGTTCGCTATTTAGCCAGTCACTCAACTCAGTTTCAAATCTGTCTCTAATGCGATGATATTTAGACCAATTGTTAGAGAATTTTAATAGAGTAAGCGTTATTTTTTGTTGTTCACTTTCTAATAATACTCGTTTAAAATGCTTTTCGACAAAATCTTTAACATGATGCATAACATCGCATGGTCTGTTTTGCTTTATCTCTAGCCACAATTGAAAAATAGTGCGAATCCGCAATGAGGTTGACACTGAAAAACAATCATAAAAGAAATTCGTGCAAAATCGAGCAGCTGAATTTTAAATATATTAAAATACATACTTGTAGCTACAAAATACAAAAAAAATTGGAAAAGTGTTATCTCTACTTTCTTTTAAATTCTCTATGAAAGCTCGCTGTTGCTGAAAAATCTTGACAATGTCTCACTACTATCTTTTTCTAACGGGATCTGACATATGATCAATATTTGTAAACAAAAACATGTTGTAATTATAACTAGAAGCATCACTTACCACCCTGTTAAAAATTTTGGTAGCCGTTACATTCAAATACTTAAATTTTTAGTATTATAAATGAACATGAAATTTGGGATTTTCCCATAAATTTCGTATGCTGTACACAAACCTTGACTTTGAACCACTATAACTTTAAAATTTGTAAACATTTTAATAAGATATTTTAGATATCATCTAACCAGAGTGTTAAAAAAAATATAATAATACAAAAACGTTCAAATTCTAACATTGACTTTAACCATTTTTGGCCAGCCTCGTGACACAGTGCGACCCTTCCTCTTATAGGCCGCTGTGTATGCTAGATACAAGTGGGAAATTGCTAGAAAGTATAATCTGTAGAAGATTGGAAGGTTGTGTTGAAGCTAACCGCGGTTTATCAGATAACCAATTTGGCTTCAGGAAAGCAAGGTCAACAGTAGATGCTATCAAAGTTGTAGTAGAAACTGCTGCTTAGGCTATCCAAGGGAAGAGGTGGAGAAATGGAGCAAAAGAGTATTGTATATACATACATACATACATACATACATACATACATACATACATACATACATACATACATACATACATACATACATACATACATACATACATACATACATACATACATACATACATACATACATACATACATACATACATACATACATACATACATACATACATACATACATACATACATACATACATACATACATACATACATACATACATACATACATACATACATACATACATACATACATACATACATACATACATACATACATACATACATACATACATACATACATACATACATACATACATACATACATACATACATACATACATACATACATACATACATACATACATACATACATACATACATACATACATACATACATACATACATACATACATACATACATACATACATACATACATACATACATACATACATACATACATACATACATACATACATACATACATACATACATACATACATACATACATACATACATACATACATACATACATACATACATACATACATACATACATACATACATACATACATACATACATACATACATACATACATACATACATACATACATACATACATACATACATACATACATACATACATACATACATACATACATACATACATACATACATACATACATACATACATACATACATACATACATACATACATACATACATACATACATACATACATACATACATACATACATACATACATACATACATACATACATACATACATACATACATACATACATACATACATACATACATACATACATACATACATACATACATACATACATACATACATACATACATACATACATACATACATACATACATACATACATACATACATACATACATACATACATACATACATACATACATACATACATACATACATACATACATACATACATACATACATACATACATACATACATACATACATACATACATACATACATACATACATACATACATACATACATACATACATACATACATACATACATACATACATACATACATACATACATACATACATACATACATACATACATACATACATACATACATACATACATACATACATACATACATACATACATACATACATACATACATACATACATACATACATACATACATACATACATACATACATACATACATACATACATACATACATACATACATACATACATACATACATACATACATACATACATACATACATACATACATACATACATACATACATACATACATACATACATACATACATACATACATACATACATACATACATACATACATACATACATACATACATACATACATACATACATACATACATACATACATACATACATACATACATACATACATACATACATACATACATACATACATACATACATACATACATACATACATACATACATACATACATACATACATACATACATACATACATACATACATACATACATACATACATACATACATACATACATACATACATACATACATACATACATACATACATACATACATACATACATACATACATACATACATACATACATACATACATACATACATACATACATACATACATACATACATACATACATACATACATACATACATACATACATACATACATACATACATACATACATACATACATACATACATACATACATACATACATACATACATACATACATACATACATACATACATACATACATACATACATACATACATACATACATACATACATACATACATACATACATACATACATACATACATACATACATACATACATACATACATACATACATACATACATACATACATACATACATACATACATACATACATACATACATACATACATACATACATACATACATACATACATACATACATACATACATACATACATACATACATACATACATACATACATACATACATACATACATACATACATACATACATACATACATACATACATACATACATACATACATACATACATACATACATACATACATACATACATACATACATACATACATACATACATACATACATACATACATACATACATACATACATACATACATACATACATACATACATACATACATACATACATACATACATACATACATACATACATACATACATACATACATACATACATACATACATACATACATACATACATACATACATACATACATACATACATACATACATACATACATACATACATACATACATACATACATACATACATACATACATACATACATACATACATACATACATACATACATACATACATACATACATACATACATACATACATACATACATACATACATACATACATACATACATACATACATACATACATACATACATACATACATACATACATACATACATACATACATACATACATACATACATACATACATACATACATACATACATACATACATACATACATACATACATACATACATACATACATACATACATACATACATACATACATACATACATACATACATACATACATACATACATACATACATACATACATACATACATACATACATACATACATACATACATACATACATACATACATACATACATACATACATACATACATACATACATACATACATACATACATACATACATACATACATACATACATACATACATACATACATACATACATACATACATACATACATACATACATACATACATACATACATACATACATACATACATACATACATACATACATACATACATACATACATACATACATACATACATACATACATACATACATACATACATACATACATACATACATACATACATACATACATACATACATACATACATACATACATACATACATACATACATACATACATACATACATACATACATACATACATACATACATACATACATACATACATACATACATACATACATACATACATACATACATACATACATACATACATACATACATACATACATACATACATACATACATACATACATACATACATACATACATACATACATACATACATACATACATACATACATACATACATACATACATACATACATACATACATACATACATACATACATACATACATACATACATACATACATACATACATACATACATACATACATACATACATACATACATACATACATACATACATACATACATACATACATACATACATACATACATACATACATACATACATACATACATACATACATACATACATACATACATACATACATACATACATACATACATACATACATACATACATACATACATACATACATACATACATACATACATACATACATACATACATACATACATACATACATACATACATACATACATACATACATACATACATACATACATACATACATACATACATACATACATACATACATACATACATACATACATACATACATACATACATACATACATACATACATACATACATACATACATACATACATACATACATACATACATACATACATACATACATACATACATACATACATACATACATACATACATACATACATACATACATACATACATACATACATACATACATACAGCATACATACATACATACATACATACATACATACATACATACATACATACATACATACATACATACATACATACATACATACATACATACATACATACATACATACATACATACATACATACATACATACATACATACATACATACATACATACATACATACATACATACATACATACATACATACATACATACATACATACATACATACATACATACATACATACATACATACATACATACATACATACATACATACATACATACATACATACATACATACATACATACATACATACATACATACATACATACATACATACATACATACATACATACATACATACATACATACATACATACATACATACATACATACATACATACATACATACATACATACATACATACATACATACATACATACATACATACATACATACATACATACATACATACATACATACATACATACATACATACATACATACATACATACATACATACATACATACATACATACATACATACATACATACATACATACATACATACATACATACATACATACATACATACATACATACATACATACATACATACATACATACATACATACATACATACATACATACATACATACATACATACATACATACATACATACATACATACATACATACATACATACATACATACATACATACATACATACATACATACATACATACATACATACATACATACATACATACATACATACATACATACATACATACATACATACATACATACATACATACATACATACATACATACATACATACATACATACATACATACATACATACATACATACATACATACATACATACATACATACATACATACATACATACATACATACATACATACATACATACATACATACATACATACATACATACATACATACATACATACATACATACATACATACATACATACATACATACATACATACATACATACATACATACATACATACATACATACATACATACATACATACATACATACATACATACATACATACATACATACATACATACATACATACATACATACATACATACATACATACATACATACATACATACATACATACATACATACATACATACATACATACATACATACATACATACATACATACATACATACATACATACATACATACATACATACATACATACATACATACATACATACATACATACATACATACATACATACATACATACATACATACATACATACATACATACATACATACATACATACATACATACATACATACATACATACATACATACATACATACATACATACATACATACATACATACATACATACATACATACATACATACATACATACATACATACATACATACATACATACATACATACATACATACATACATACATACATACATACATACATACATACATACATACATACATACATACATACATACATACATACATACATACATACATACATACATACATACATACATACATACATACATACATACATACATACATACATACATACATACATACATACATACATACATACATACATACATACATACATACATACATACATACATACATACATACATACATACATACATACATACATACATACATACATACATACATACATACATACATACATACATACATACATACATACATACATACATACATACATACATACATACATACATACATACATACATACATACATACATACATACATACATACATACATACATACATACATACATACATACATACATACATACATACATACATACATACATACATACATACATACATACATACATACATACATACATACATACATACATACATACATACATACATACATACATACATACATACATACATACATACATACATACATACATACATACATACATACATACATACATACATACATACATACATACATACATACATACATACATACATACATACATACATACATACATACATACATACATACATACATACATACATACATACATACATACATACATACATACATACATACATACATACATACATACATACATACATACATACATACATACATACATACATACATACATACATACATACATACATACATACATACATACATACATACATACATACATACATACATACATACATACATACATACATACATACATACATACATACATACATACATACATACATACATACATACATACATACATACATACATACATACATACATACATACATACATACATACATACATACATACATACATACATACATACATACATACATACATACATACATACATACATACATACATACATACATACATACATACATACATACATACATACATACATACATACATACATACATACATACATACATACATACATACATACATACATACATACATACATACATACATACATACATACATACATACATACATACATACATACATACATACATACATACATACATACATACATACATACATACATACATACATACATACATACATACATACATACATACATACATACATACATACATACATACATACATACATACATACATACATACATACATACATACATACATACATACATACATACATACATACATACATACATACATACATACATACATACATACATACATACATACATACATACATACATACATACATACATACATACATACATACATACATACATACATACATACATACATACATACATACATACATACATACATACATACATACATACATACATACATACATACATACATACATACATACATACATACATACATACATACATACATACATACATACATACATACATACATACATACATACATACATACATACATACATACATACATACATACATACATACATACATACATACATACATACATACATACATACATACATACATACATACATACATACATACATACATACATACATACATACATACATACATACATACATACATACATACATACATACATACATACATACATACATACATACATACATACATACATACATACATACATACATACATACATACATACATACATACATACATACATACATACATACATACATACATACATACATACATACATACATACATACATACATACATACATACATACATACATACATACATACATACATACATACATACATACATACATACATACATACATACATACATACATACATACATACATACATACATACATACATACATACATACATACATACATACATACATACATACATACATACATACATACATACATACATACATACATACATACATACATACATACATACATACATACATACATACATACATACATACATACATACATACATACATACATACATACATACATACATACATACATACATACATACATACATACATACATACATACATACATACATACATACATACATACATACATACATACATACATACATACATACATACATACATACATACATACATACATACATACATACATACATACATACATACATACATACATACATACATACATACATACATACATACATACATACATACATACATACATACATACATACATACATACATACATACATACATACATACATACATACATACATACATACATACATACATACATACATACATACATACATACATACATACATACATACATACATACATACATACATACATACATACATACATACATACATACATACATACATACATACATACATACATACATACATACATACATACATACATACATACATACATACATACATACATACATACATACATACATACATACATACATACATACATACATACATACATACATACATACATACATACATACATACATACATACATACATACATACATACATACATACATACATACATACATACATACATACATACATACATACATACATACATACATACATACATACATACATACATACATACATACATACATACATACATACATACATACATACATACATACATACATACATACATACATACATACATACATACATACATACATACATACATACATACATACATACATACATACATACATACATACATACATACATACATACATACATACATACATACATACATACATACATACATACATACATACATACATACATACATACATACATACATACATACATACATACATACATACATACATACATACATACATACATACATACATACATACATACATACATACATACATACATACATACATACATACATACATACATACATACATACATACATACATACATACATACATACATACATACATACATACATACATACATACATACATACATACATACATACATACATACATACATACATACATACATACATACATACATACATACATACATACATACATACATACATACATACATACATACATACATACATACATACATACATACATACATACATACATACATACATACATACATACATACATACATACATACATACATACATACATACATACATACATACATACATACATACATACATACATACATACATACATACATACATACATACATACATACATACATACATACATACATACATACATACATACATACATACATACATACATACATACATACATACATACATACATACATACATACATACATACATACATACATACATACATACATACATACATACATACATACATACATACATACATACATACATACATACATACATACATACATACATACATACATACATACATACATACATACATACATACATACATACATACATACATACATACATACATACATACATACATACATACATACATACATACATACATACATACATACATACATACATACATACATACATACATACATACATACATACATACATACATACATACATACATACATACATACATACATACATACATACATACATACATACATACATACATACATACATACATACATACATACATACATACATACATACATACATACATACATACATACATACATACATACATACATACATACATACATACATACATACATACATACATACATACATACATACATACATACATACATACATACATACATACATACATACATACATACATACATACATACATACATACATACATACATACATACATACATACATACATACATACATACATACATACATACATACATACATACATACATACATACATACATACATACATACATACATACATACATACATACATACATACATACATACATACATACATACATACATACATACATACATACATACATACATACATACATACATACATACATACATACATACATACATACATACATACATACATACATACATACATACATACATACATACATACATACATACATACATACATACATACATACATACATACATACATACATACATACATACATACATACATACATACATACATACATACATACATACATACATACATACATACATACATACATACATACATACATACATACATACATACATACATACATACATACATACATACATACATACATACATACATACATACATACATACATACATACATACATACATACATACATACATACATACATACATACATACATACATACATACATACATACATACATACATACATACATACATACATACATACATACATACATACATACATACATACATACATACATACATACATACATACATACATACATACATACATACATACATACATACATACATACATACATACATACATACATACATACATACATACATACATACATACATACATACATACATACATACATACATACATACATACATACATACATACATACATACATACATACATACATACATACATACATACATACATACATACATACATACATACATACATACATACATACATACATACATACATACATACATACATACATACATACATACATACATACATACATACATACATACATACATACATACATACATACATACATACATACATACATACATACATACATACATACATACATACATACATACATACATACATACATACATACATACATACATACATACATACATACATACATACATACATACATACATACATACATACATACATACATACATACATACATACATACATACATACATACATACATACATACATACATACATACATACATACATACATACATACATACATACATACATACATACATACATACATACATACATACATACATACATACATACATACATACATACATACATACATACATACATACATACATACATACATACATACATACATACATACATACATACATACATACATACATACATACATACATACATACATACATACATACATACATACATACATACATACATACATACATACATACATACATACATACATACATACATACATACATACATACATACATACATACATACATACATACATACATACATACATACATACATACATACATACATACATACATACATACATACATACATACATACATACATACATACATACATACATACATACATACATACATACATACATACATACATACATACATACATACATACATACATACATACATACATACATACATACATACATACATACATACATACATACATACATACATACATACATACATACATACATACATACATACATACATACATACATACATACATACATACATACATACATACATACATACATACATACATACATACATACATACATACATACATACATACATACATACATACATACATACATACATACATACATACATACATACATACATACATACATACATACATACATACATACATACATACATACATACATACATACATACATACATACATACATACATACATACATACATACATACATACATACATACATACATACATACATACATACATACATACATACATACATACATACATACATACATACATACATACATACATACATACATACATACATACATACATACATACATACATACATACATACATACATACATACATACATACATACATACATACATACATACATACATACATACATACATACATACATACATACATACATACATACATACATACATACATACATACATACATACATACATACATACATACATACATACATACATACATACATACATACATACATACATACATACATACATACATACATACATACATACA
>CATQFL010000090.1:0-10854 GCA_956483635.1 Panzeria rudis | reverse complement strand
CCCATTATGAGTGAAGTGGAACTTTAAGCATTTTTCGCCTGGCTTTTTACGTAAAAGCACCGGTATCTTAAAGACTGGACAATAATGCGGTACTCAATATTTTATTTTATAGGGAACCTTCCAAGCTTTCATTTGGTGTATATTTGTAAGCTGTCATTTATTTAATATGACAGTTATGTAACTTCTAATATTAGTTTATGTACCATATTGCAAAATATTTCGTAAAAATTCGTATTACACAGAATCTTTGGTAAGTGACGCCGTTGTGCGAAATATTATAGAAGACAAAATCTTTGTGTCCGCTGTTTCAGTAAATAAAGGCCATGTCAGATAAAACTTTTGCTTCGCGTTGCGTTACAGATTCGCTTTGACATCTAAGATGAAATGTACATACTTATACGAAACATGTCACATAAAGCACTTTTAACGCAGCGTGAAGCGAAAAGTTCGGCAACTCTCATCTTTTTGCTTGCTTTGACAATCAGCTGGAATAATTTTCTTTTATTATATTGCCAAACGAAACATATTGCGCGTTTGAATCTGTTTTAATAAGAGGTAAATATGTATGTGGCATTTATTTATTTATAATAAATCGTAAAATAACATAATTGACTTTTATTTTTATAAAAAATATATATATAAATAGCAAAATTATCAACTACTTTTTTGGTAAACGATCAATGCGCGAGCAGAGGGCGAAGCCGATGTAATATGGTGATCGGCGCCGGCTAAGAACAAATATAGTCGGCGGCGGCTATTAGCCGGCTAAGAGCCGAAAATTTTTCGCCGGCGGCGGCTACCTAAATTTATCGGCTAACGGTCGGCTAACAGAGTATTTCTTGCTTACTTACATACAAGGTATATTTACAACAGGTATACTCGGCCCAATTATAAATAACTTGCCTTTCTAGACGATTTACTGCCTTATTTATGAAAATAATTTTAATAAAAAATTTTTTTCATATGTTCCAAAACCGAATTAAATATTTTTTAAATGCGCATGTTAGTAAATATCCACTTTTTATTATAAAAAATCGGCTTAGCCGCTAGCCGATATTAGCCGCAATAACCGGCGGCGGCTAAGTGATTGTGAAAATCACCGGCGGCGGCTAATAGCCGGCTATTAGCCGACCGGCTTCGTGCTCTGTGCGCGAGTGTTGTCAAAGTTTTCATTGTGTCATACTCCTTTTGCTTTACACTTTTCTATCAAAGTTAGAAACGTCACGTAAAGCGACAAAGTTTTATCTGACACGGCCTTAAGCGATATATCGAACTTCAAACGTTTTGACTTTTTGTGTGCTGGGTTGTCTTCAGCTTACAAACATATTTTTCCTGTCAGACATGTCGGCATAAAAGGTTCACTGGGTTTCTTTTGCTGTCGACACACATACTTTCGGTCATAAGTAGGGCAGAAAGTCTGCATAAGATGCCGAATTCGTATTCGAACACGGTCCATATGCGTGGTTAACAAGAAAACGAACCCTTTGTCTGAGAAAATTCTAAAAACTTTGCCGAAACTCTCTACGAATTCTGACGAATCTTTTAAGAAATTTTCGACATGTCGCAGAAAACTCTGATCTAAAATTATAAACTTATCAGAAATGTCGTATAAAATTCGCAAATTAAATCAAATATTGTAGGAGTAAAGAGGAAATTTTTTTCAGCAAGCTACGAAATGTAATTTCGTGAGTGCGTGAAAATTACATTTTTAAAATCACGCACGATCACGCACGGTATTTAATTTGTAAATCACGCTCACGCACGATTGCGTGATTATTTTTTAATTTAATCACGATCACGCGTGAGTCACACGTGAATCACGCCTGACACAAAAAATTCACGACAATTGCACATCTCTAGGTATTATCATCCCTCCATGTTCTGTGTCCGATTCCATAATAGAATCATTTCAAGGACTTTAACTTGCAGACCCGAATTTTAGTCTTTTGGGCAATGTCTGTTTAGTGCTTAGTCCGGAGGTGATGCCGTTAATTATGAAAGGGAGAATTCAGTCTAGTCCGCGTCTCCCACTTGCCCAATATACCAGTGTCGGATGGGTTATTTCGGGGCTGGCGCCTTTTTAAACAAAAACTTAACGTCGATTATCGGTTTTTAACCGCAACAGGAGTCCCTCATGACTCAAATTTTATTTATTCATCAGGAATCCTTCATGATTCACCCATCTTTAAATAAATCATCAGGGGTCCCCCATGACCTAACAAAAACAACAATTATTTGCTTATTATACAGTCCACAGGAGTCCCTAATGGCTCAATCGACAGGAGTCCCTAATGGCTGAATCAACAGGAGTCCCTAATGGCTCATTCAACAGGAGTCCCTAATGGCTCATTTTTTCGTAACACAATTATCTATTTGCAACTTATTTTATTGTTGCAAGGTGGCCGGCAATGTTTAAATACCAGTTAAACTGTTTATTAATTTTCCCATTGTTTTCTTTAAGTGTATTAAAACTTGTTTCTAATATACTTTTGTATCTCTTTATTGGAAATTAATTGTTTCTGTTGAACCGATAACGGTCTTTAAATATTGTTGGCCCCATATTTTTTGATAATATTATCTATAACATTATTGCATCTTTGGACGCGATAATAGCATTGCGTGCATAAAAAGTATAAACCTTTACAAGGTAAAAAATCTTTGAAAAAAAGTGAAATAAATAAAGAAAATAATTGTTATTAATAAACATAAATTCTTCTGTTGAAATATTTATATATACAATCGGATATACGCCGAAACACCGCCTCTTAGCCGCCGATGTTATTTGTGATCAGCCGCCGCCGATAAATCAGTATCGGCTTCGTCCCCTGCTACTGACGCCTACAAAGTTCTATATTACTGTATCCGGTGTTCTCAATTATATTCTGTGTTATAAAACGTCAAACATTATTTTGTAAAACTTCTGCCTTCAACATATTTCTACAATAACAATAAAATTAAATTCATTAATAAAATATTACAATAAGATGTACATAAAGTCAGTGGTAATAGATGGTTTCAAGTCGTATGGCAGGCGAACTGAAATTCATGGGTTTGATGCGGAGTTCACAGCTATTACAGGTTTGAATGGAACAGGAAAATCGAATATATTGGACTCTATATGTTTTGTTTTGGGCATAATGAATTTGGGTCAAGTAAGAGCAACATCTCTTCAGGATTTGGTATATAAGAGCGGTCAAGCGGGCATTACCAAGGCAACGGTTACATTAATATTTGACAACACCAATATTGGTCAGTGTCCACTAGGGTATGAAAAATGTAGAGAAATATCGGTGACAAGGCAGATTGTTGTCGGTGGAAAAAACAAATACTTAATAAACGGAAAACTGGTCCAAAACAAAAAAGTATCAGACTTTTTTTGTTCAGTGCAGTTAAATGTGAATAATCCGAATTTCCTTATAATGCAGGGCCGCATTACCAAGGTTTTAAACATGAAGCCGCAAGAGGTAATTATTAAACGAAACAAGTCAAGAACAACACGTTAAGGCTTATGTAGCGACATTACTCAAATAATTAAAATTTGCTATCCGATAGAAAATTAAAAAAAAAACGGACTCCATTAGCGATGACCTGAATGTTGGGAAACTCAATGATTTCACTCGATTTTTCTAAAGCCTTTAATAGTATCAGTCATCCGACCCTTATCAATAAACTCGGTTATCAGTTTAATTTCTCTTCTACTGCGTGTAAGCTAATGTTTTCATACCTTAATGGTAGATCCCAGTTTGTGGACTATAATGGCGGTAGATCAGAGTTGCTCAGTCTTGGTGCGGGGGTCACACAGGGTACGGTTCTGGGTCCTCTGTTATTCATCTTGTATGTAAACGATTTGGCGGAGTGTACTAATTTATCAACCTGTACAACTTTATTGCTGATGTCTTCCTTTCATTTACGTGTGATCGCATGGCTCCTGATCTCTCAAGGGATCTGCTTACCTTAAATACCTCGAAATCTAAGGCGCTTTCGTTTAGTACTGCCGATGGACTTTCTCCTGGCTTGAATTTTTAGCTTGGACCTATTATTGTTGAAATGGTGCACAGTCATAAATGTTTGGGTCTAATTGTGGATAGTAGGTAGCCATTTGAAAGTCATGTTAACTCCATTTCAGGTAGTATATGGGGAGTGCTTCAGTGGATTTTTTCTACTACGCTATTCCTGCCTATGGGTATTAGAAAGCGTTTAGCTCATGCCTTGCTTATGCCTCAAATCATTTATGGTCTTGAAGTTGTTTTTTGGTTCGCCAATGATGATTCTCAGTAGATTGCGCCGTATTGTTAATGATATTGTTAGGTTTTTTATAACGTTCGGGATCATGTCTTCTTATGTTCATGACTTCCTGGGTTGCTCGTTTGACAGCTTTGTCAAATTCCGCAATCTTGCATTATTCCATAACATCCGTATGGGTATTCCCTCTACTCTGAGGAATAGGTTTGTGATCCTTAGGTTCTCAAGGAATCCCCAAATCTTTATTCCTCGGATATTTAGATTAATTTTTTAACGGGCTTTCGCTGTGAGGATTGCGCGCTGGTGGAATTGTTTGCCATATGAGCTTCGTGTTTTTTCTCATTTGAATAAAGCTTTTAGGCGTAAATTACTGGTGTTTCTCTGTTCTGTGTAGTTATTTTATTTGCCGTTTAGTGCTGGGGGTTTGAGTTGCCACTGTTGTTGGACTTAGTTCTTAAATTTTTTTCTCTTGGGACTGGGGAGCTGCTGCATTTTTACCTCGTCTTTAATTTATTGATTTTGATTGTATTATGTTTAGTATAATGTTAAATTATTACCTGTTATGAGTTTAACTTGTACGAATTAGACTATTTGCTTGTTTCACTTTTTTATGTTTATTTACATTATAAAATTGTATACAAATGAACTCTTCTTATCTGATGATTTAATTATAATTTATACTTAAGATATCTCAGGATTGTTACTTTGTAGTACCGTATATATTGGCCTTATAGGCTTGTTAAATAAATAACTAAAGAAATAAAATAAAAAAAATGGCGAGAACAAATCTAGTTTACCCAAGCAGGTCCAAATGAAAAACAAAATAGCATATCTTATAGGAAATTGAAAAATAAGAAGAAAATATAAAATAAAAAAGTTGGTGGCAACCCATATTTTATCTTCTCTATGTATGTAGAATAGTGGCTTCGCTGAGTAAAGATGGTTGCACAGCCGGCCTTCGGCCGGTCTGAAGAATTTTCTCCTCTATGTATGGCGAATAGCGGCTTCGCTATGATGGGTCAATCCCTAAACTTGTGTCTATCCCTGTATAGACGGAAGTTTGTAAAGTTTGAAAAGCTTTTCTGCACAGCCGGCATTCGGCCGGGCTTAAGAATTTTTTCCTCTATGTATGTCGAATAGCGGCTTCGCTGAGTAAAGCTTTTCTGTGCAGCCGGGCTTAAGGATTTTATCCTCTATGTATGTCGAATAGCGGCTTCGCTGAATAAAGCATTTCTGCACTGCCGGCCTTAAATAGTTTTCTCCTCTATGTATATCGAATTGTGACCACATCCGTTAGAAAATATTACGTATAATCACAATTTTGTACTTGAACTTAATAGTAGGGAACCCTTTTAAACACGCCCACCATATATGAACCCTTTATATAGGAGGGTTCGTCTAGGGCAGCCGATCAGAGTAGTAAAAAAAATCGATAGCTGTAGAAACTCGAGCTGTAGAAACTCGAGACTTAAAGAAATGGGAGGGTCGGGAAGTTGCAAAAAAAGTCACCTGGATTGACTCGACCGCTGTCAAAATATTTTTTATTTTATAGGAAATGATTCAAGGATAAAGGGAATATAATAATCTGACGATTTTCATAAGCCGAAGTATATAAATCATCAATAAAGTTTTTAAGGGCGGTGCCAAAGTTCATAACAACATGTTCACGTTCGTATTAAAGGTTGGCGTGTGTGTGTTAAATAAAGGTTTGCATGAGTATCTAAATTGTTTTGAACTACGCAGAGTCCATGGCTGTCAGATTTATTTTTATCTTTTTCGCTAAATTCAATGTCAAAAATCTCCAAAATCCCAAATTGGGCTTTTCTAAGATTTTGCCAATTATATTTTAAAAATATTTGTTATAAATAATAAAAAAATAAATTTAGTCCGAATGGCTAAAATTCGCCAAAAATAGAAAAAAGGTCGCCAAAATGTATATTTTGTTTAAATTTTATGCAAAAAACATTAAAGAACACAAAAAATGTACAATGTTTACTATAAACTAGCTTATAGTTTACTTAAAGCATTAAACAGTTGCGCGTGTCAGCTCCGACGCACGACTGCAATACTAGAAGAATGTACAGATATACATACACCCCTTCTCGAGGGTTGGTGGGGGAATTTGTATTTTTATTTTATATATTATTATTACTATAATTTGCCTGTAGATCAGGGGCCGAATCATCGCTTTCGATATCGAGCTAATTCGATCGAGTTTTCTTAGTTTGAGATTGTGGCATTCGCTATCGAGCAATATAAACACATTGTTCGATATCGAATGTCATAATCTCAAACTAAGAAAACTCGATCGAATCAACTGGATATCGAAAGCGACGATTCGGGCCCAAGCTTTTTTGTCTATGTAAAATAGTTTAATTGGCCTGTGGAGGCTTTTATATTACTATAAATAAATAAATAAATTCCGATATCAGATCAGCAGATATTTAAGGGGAGAAATTAGCGATATTTTGCACCACCTTATAGGAGTATTGGTATCACGTATTTAGTGAGCAATTTCTATCCTACATACTGAATTTCAGTCATCTATGACTTTAGGAAGTACGCTTTTTATATAAAAGTTTTACAGATATCTGTCTATTATGAAATTTGTAGCCTATAAACCAAAATTCAGTCTGTTGGGAGGAAAGTTTCCGATTTGTTAGTTTTTCCGTGGATTATATGCAATTCCTAGCTTATATATCAAATTTGATTTTTCTAGGGCTTCATGAAGTACCATATAATTTTGATTACATTTTTAATTTTATGATCCATGATTTTACTCCTAATATAAAGTTAATTCTTAAGGAGTAAACTTCAAAAAATTTTGATATACATAATTACAGTTTTATTAATATGATTATTTCGAACGTATTTGCTTTGTGAATCTAAATTGATTATTAGGCTAAGGTTCGTAACGTTATATTCAGAAAGAATTGGGCTTGATTAATATTCCAAGGAACAAGGGAAAAATTAACATCAACTTAATTTTTCAACGTACACAGCAGAACAGAGTAGCGCCACTTTCGGAAGCCGCTACACTTCCATCGTCAGTGCTCACGTGTATTTGCTTATCACCACTTGACAGTTTTATTACATATCAAGAGCAATATACACTTCATACTCAACAGTAGGGTAATTAAATTGGTTCAGGCTTTCTTGAGTAGGTACAGAAGAAGTGCAACAAAATGTTATTTACATTCATATATCTTACAACACGTAATAACGCTTCCTGAAGTTCAAATTGCATTCTATTTCGCAGATGAGTTTTGATATGTTGAAAATATTTTTTCATGAAGCAAAAAATAAATGAACGCGTTCGACATGAAATAGTGTTTCATGATTTCTTTATCACTTGTTTCTTCGAATGCATTCTGAATGACATCGTAAATCGTAAATAAAGCTATAGTTTTTGAACTCATTAATAACGCATGCAATTTTACTAGGTAATATATTGAATAAAATATCCACTGAAAAAGGCATGCAAAAACGGAATTAAATCATCACATTGACACATTTTCATAAAACAAGTTTTTTTTCATTTATTCAAAAAAAAAAAAAAAATTTCGCAAGCCCGTAGGGCCAAGTTGACTAGTCTACAAAATTATGTATATGTACATATGTATATAAGTATGTATTGGGTGTTTTTTATTGAGGTATAGAACTTTAAGTTGGCATCACTTTTTTAACTGGCGGCCATTTTGTCAGCTTTCAAGTGATTAATATTTAGTTTGGTTTGCCATTTCATCATGAACAGGTTGACAAAAGAACAACGCCTGCAAATCGTGCAAATTTATTTCGAAAATAATGGCTCAGTTCGCGAAGTTTACCGCAAGCTCCGTCCATATGGTCGACATAATCGTCCATCAGAGCAATTAATTCGGTTAACCATGGATCGTTTTCGCACTACGTTTACTCTATGTGATAATACGCATCCGCAGAGACGTCGAACAGTGCGCACCGAAGAAACAATTGCCGCTGTAGAGCAAAGTGTTGATGAGGACCCGAATGAATCGATTCGCCACCGTGCACAGCAATTGGAGCTTTGTCCATCAAATTGAAAATTGGACCTGTAGAATTGGCTTTATTCGAGCCAGCCGCGGCGGCCACATGCCCGAAATCATATTTAAACATTAATGGCATAAAATTATCCTTCCAATAAAGCCAAATTGATGGACATTAAAACGATTTTCTTGTGTTTTATTTCAATTCGCAGTTCTATACCTCTAAAAAAAACACCCTGTATAAGTGATATGATCCAATAAAGTGTATGATATTCAACAATATATTATTATACTAGAAATACCCTATTAAATGACATTAGTAAGAAAAGAAAACCCCTGATCTTTGCACATACTCAAGGAAAAGGTCTATACGTATACATTAGTTGAGAAGTTTGTCTAAGGGCGAAATCACAATACCACATACCAGTGAAGATCGATTAACAGAAACCAACAATTGAACCACACAACGCAATATATGCCTTTATCAAAGAGAACATCTGTAGAACCAAATAAGTAAATCAAAAGTTAAATTGAAAAGGATATATAGCGCTATATAGCGTTGCTGTCATACGCCAGGTTGCCGAACTCAACTTCAAAATATCAAAATAACGTTTTCGTATTATAAGTATGAAAGACATATCTTTTTAAAAGCAGATATCGAGTGGTTGAATCGGCGGTTTTATCTTAAATAAAAAATAAGAAGGTAATAGCTCAGTGGTAGAGAGCGTGTCTTAACAGTCAGAAAAGCATGGTTCGTATCCAAGCTGCGGCAATATTTTTTTTATTTCATTTGTTTTATATTTACATGAAAAAACGTCATCGAATCAGGGAACTTGCATGGGTTTCAATTCATTCATTTTAATGACGAGCAAGTTCTCTAAATTTTCATGTAAACACATGATCTCCAATGACACGCTAATGTAAAAATCATGCATGTTTCACCTTAATCGAACCAATGCTTGCACCCACGATTATACACATGATTTGTTATGTTATTTTTTGCTGGTTATTTTCGATGTGGCGACATGGCGATATTTTGGCGATTTATAAAGTAGTTGGCGATTTTGTTGGCTATTTTGGATGAGCCATGCATTTTTTTTTGGGAACTTTTACAGCCAGTATGATAAATAAGCCAGCGAATAATAACAGAAGTAAACAACCTGTTCTTCCTGTCTCTTCTACTCTGCCACATTCGTCAAATATCTACACGGAATAGTAAGTTTAAGCCCAACTTGAGCAAAGGCCCTGTTATTTATGGCGCTAATTCTTCTGATGATTTAGATCTGATATCTCAAAAAAAAATGGATCCACATTTCCTCGTTCAAGCCTACAGTGTCTGTTGATGAAATTTTGAATTATGTGGAAAAAACTGCAAAAATAAATAAATGTCACATGGCCTGCTTTAAGCTTGTTAAGAACGATGCTGATCTATCTACATTAAAAAGTTTCAATTTCAAGATTGGTAATCGTACAGCTACTATAATGTAATCTTTAAGCCGGAAATTTGGCCAGCTGGAATCACAGTACGTCCCTTCGTAAATTTTAAAAGTCTATTTTCAAAATCTTTCGGGAATGAGATCAAAATCCAATACTGTCTACGATTATTCCTTTCAATTTGAATATGATGATGTGTTGGTTGAAACTTGGCTGAACAAAGACTTTTCTGATTCTGAATTTTTTGATCTCAATCTCTTCAATGTCTACCGTAAAGATAGAGATGCGTCTACCACTGGCTTATCTTTGGGTGGAGGAGTTCTAATTGCTGTAAAAAGTGTTTTAAGTCATCTATCTGCAATATTGATGATCATAATGGTCTGCTTGATTGTATCGATCTCTAATGTAAGCAGTGCATTCCTGGTATGTATATATTCCGCCTAATAGCCCTGATCATATATATGATGCTCATATTTCTAATATCTTATATTTTGGTGAGGATTCCACAGTAAATGATAATCTTTGTGTTTTGGGGGTCTTTAATTTAAAAAATATTGCTTGGTCAAAATTTTCTCATAATGATTTTCTATCGCCTCGTAATGTTAATCATAGCTACGAAATTAACTTTATTGATAGTTTGATGTCTCTTAACCTGTGCCAAGTGAATACATTTCATAATCAATTAAATCGTTTTCTGGATCTTATCTTTATTCCAGTCTCTTAAATACCAAATTTATGTTCCTTTATTGTGGACATCGCCGCCAAATATTCATCATCACCTCTAACTATTGAAATTTCTATTTAACGTTTTTTAAAAGTCTCAACTTTCGATTGTTAACGATTTTATATATATATATATATATATATATATATATATATATATATATATATATATATATATATATATATATATATATATATATATATATATATATATATATATATATATATATATATATATATATATATATATATATATATATATATATATATATATATATATATATATATATATATATATATATATATATATATATATATATATATATATATATATATATATAATATATATATATATATATATATATATATATATATATATATATATATATATATATATATATATATATATATATATATATATATATATATATATATATATATATATATATATATA